>WSYH01005971.1:0-40926 GCA_036426205.1 Ascaphus truei | reverse complement strand
GGGGGGAGGGGAGACTGCAGGAGGATAGGAGATGCTCGGTTGCTTGTTTTGCCCAGGAGTGTTTCAACTCCACTCCTCAAGGGCCAACAGGTCAGGTTTTCAGTATATCCCTGCTTCAGCACAGGTGGCTCAGTGTCTCATGACGACTGCATCACCGGTGCTGAAGCAGGGAAGACCTGACCTGTTGATGGCTGCTGCAGACTGGAGTTGGCACTAAAATGAAATCACTATTATGGATGGCCAGTTCTCCGTTCCTGTAAGGATCAGAGGCGTCACCAGATCACTTGGGATTAGTTACCTCAGAGTACTCGGGGTGTCCGGTGCGCTCATCCTGACGCAGCAGCTTCACAGCTTTCAGGTAGGACTCAAATGTCCCAAGACTGTCGGGATCCACACCTAGAGGAGGGAGGAGGAGAGAGAAAGAGAGGGAGTGCAGGGAAAGCAGGAAGAGAAGGCGAGAAGAGAAGCAACAGAGAAGGGAGAGAAGGCGAGAAGAGAAGCAACAGAGAAGGGAGAGAGGGAGAGCAGGAGAGGAGAGAAGGGAGAGAGGGAGAGCAGGAGAGGAGAGAAGGGAGAGAGGGGGAGCAGGAGAGGAGAGAAGGGAGAGAGGGGGAGCAGGAGAGGAGAGAAGGGAGAGAGGGGAGAGAGGGGGACCAGGAGAGAAGGGAGAGAGGGGAGAGAGGGGGACCAGGAGAGAAGGGAGAGGGGGAGCAGGAGAGAAGGGAGAAGGGGAGCAGGAGAGAAGGAGGGGAGAGAAGGGAGAGGAGAGAGAAGGGAGAGAAGAGAGAAGGGAGAGGGGGAGCAGGAGAGAAGGGAAGGGAGAAGGTGAGCAGGAGAGAAGGGAGAGGGGGAGCAGGAGAGAAGGAGGAGAGAAGAGAGAAGGGAGAGAAGAGAGAAGGGAGAGAAGGGAGAGAAGAGAGAAGGGAGAGGGGGAGCAGGGTGAATGCAGATTCCGCAGGTAGCTTCTCAGGTGAACAAGTGACATTCCCATAAATACAACAAGCCCGAATACAACGTTACAGAACATTACAGCCTCAGTCCCACTTCTAACCCTAGACCGAAGCTGCAATAAAGCGCAGCGTGCGGGTTTAACGCCAACACGAGGGTCTGGGGAGGAGTTTGCGGTTCTGTGCCATGTAAAGCTGGTTCATACTCTAACCGGTCTCTAGACGGGAAGGTTTCCTTCTCAATCCTCCCCCATCATTAGAGAGCCCTTCTTACCCGTCTGCTTCAGGTGGCTCAGGGTCACGCGGTCAACTGGGAAAAAGGCCACGGTGGCCCCATACTCCGGGCACATGTTGGCTATCGTGGTGCGATCGGCGATGGACAGCTGGGCAACCCCTGCACCGAAAAACTCCACAAACTTGCCAGCCAGCTTGGCTTCTCTCAAGCGCTGCGGAAGAAGAGATGCGTGACCGACGCCCGCACCGTGCGAGTGACCCGTTCAAAGCGTCTTATAACCCAGCGCTGCGCAGGTCGCTACAAAAGGTCGGCCAGTCCTCAAGCCCCTCCCCCCCCCCCCAACAGGCCAGGTTTTCAGGACATCGCATCTTCAGCACAGGTGGCTCAAGGGCCCCCCGCTTCAGCACAGGTGGCTCAAGGGGCCCCCGCTTCAGCACAGGTGGCTCAAGGGGCCCCCGCTTCAGCACAGGTGGCTCAATCAGAGGCTCCTGTGAAGAGGCTAGATATCCTGTAAACCTGACCTGTTTGGGGGAGGGGGGAAAGTCTTGATGACTGGAGTTGAGCTCCTTCTGCCCTGCAACATTATACACCCCACATTATACCCCCCACCACTGATCAGAGAAGACATAGAAAGCCATTTTTGGGACATCGCGGGGCGGACATTTTTATGCTCGCCAGCAAAAACCCCACTCACCTTGGTGATTCCCAGAACGACATCTATAGAAGTAGCGAGGGGGCTGACAGTGCCAGTCAGCTCACATCCTACCACCTCCGGCAGGGTCAGTGTAATGGGTACTCCCAACATGGCCGCCTCCGACTCAATCCCTCCCACACCTGTGGGGAAAGCAGGAGCCAATCTACCTATATATCTACTTACATATAAGACTAATAAGCCATCGTGGGCCTTGTGAAGTCTTCCTGCGGTCATCACAACAGTGTGATGTTGTACACCAAGGTCACAAATATGTTAATATGTGCAGCTTAGAGGAGAGAAGGGAGAGGGGGATATGAGAGACACTGTCACATATATAAAGGGTTAATATGTGCAGCTTAGAGAAGGGAGAGGGGATATGAGAGACACTGTCACATATATAAAGGGTTAATATGTGCAGCTTAGAGGGGAGAAGGGAGAGGGGGATATGAGAGACACTGTCACATGTGTGTGTGTGTGTGCTGCAGTTTGTGTGTGTGTGTGTGCTGCAGTTTGTGTGTGTGTGTGTGCTGCAGTTTGTGTGTGTGTGTGTGCTGCAGTTTGTGTGTGTGTGTGTGCTGCAGTTTGTGTTCTCTAGTTCAGATTATAGTTACATAGTAGAATTACATTGTAGTAGTAGAGGATGAAAAAGACCTGCGTCCATCAGTTCAACCATGCATTTAGATGACAATACCTTATACAGAGGGAGCGCAATCTTTTTTCCCCCTGCGCCCCCCTGCCGGCTCATCCTCATCCGGCATCCCCTCTTACCTCTGTCATCATACCGATGTCACAATGAACCTCGCGCCGTCATTGACGCCTCTCCGGAGCCAAGGTAAGTAAGGGTTACAGAGGCCCCCACTTAATGTGCCTTTGAACGTGCGGGGCCCTCTGTAACCCCGCGCCCCCAGTTTGTGCACCGCTGCTTAGTCCAGGTCTGTACTTCAGTATTTGATCCAGAGGAAGACAAACACCCCCAGTGACACCCCATAGAGGTGTGATAACTGACGGTACCCCACCGTCCGTTGTAAGCAGTTGGTTCCTCTCGCCCAGGAAACTCCTTTCCGATACTGGTGGAGTCCTCCGCTGGCCGCCCCGCAAGACCGTTCTTCAACGTGTCCAAACTCCAGGCGCAGAGTAACGTAACGTTGCCAGTCCCCACGCAATAACGTGTCATTCCTACAGGAAGGCGGAGAAGAAGATCACTCAACAGGGTTTTAGGTGCAGGGGGCACCAACCATGGTCAGGTTCTCAGGAAATCCCTGCTTCATCACAGCAGCTCAATCAGTCCTAGCTTCACCGAGATGCTCAATCGGTCCCAGCTTCCAGTGCAGTTGGCGATCTTAAACGGAGCCACCTGTGCTGAAGCAGGGAAATCCTGAAACCTGACCTGTTGGCGGCCCTTGAGCCTGACAGTTGACCAAATGAGATGTTGCAAGCCTGTAAGCATGCTCAATAAATGGGGTCCTCCTCCCCCCAACCATCTTTGGAGCCCTGTTAACTACTTAACTGCCACACAGGGCTGAAACGCACCGCTTTGCAGGAGTTAATTGGGGAGAGTTGTAGTATTTGCCAAGCATACCATAACACACCTACCATTTCTCTAGCATAGTATTAATATTATTATTATTATTATTATTCTGTGCACAACATGTTACGCAGCCAGTCCAATGGGGTGTGAGCGAGAATAACAAGCGTAATAACTGGCGACGCGCAGTCAGGAGGCGACTGACGATACCTCTGCCTCTCTTGCGACAGACTCCCTGCCTTACTGATACCGCGTGGTGCTGGAGCCGCGTGCGGAACTGCGACGGCGTCCTGGTGAAGGAGGAAGACGCCACGAACATTTTGGGCTGGCAAACGAACCGCGCCCAGGTCCCTTCCTGCCGGCCCGCAGCCGGCTGCAGGATTTCACGTAAGCAGCCCGGCGTCTCAGCCAAGATCCCGGAACGCAACAACTAGCCGATTAAAACGCGGCGTCCATCCGAGGTGTAGTGGAAAGCTGCGGGGGCTGGTGGTTTATAAAATGTGGTTCCGGTTTTCTTGCGTATGTTTCCAGGATCGCCAATGCAGCTCAGTAAGCAGTTAGCTGGCGACTTGTCCTATGTCCATATGACCTCTAACCTTCCTGTATGACCTCTAAACTGAAACTCCCCATTTAACCTTTTGTTGTTTGCACATTCTCACCCCGCATGTTTAGTAGGAGTAGTACAAAGGCAGATCTGTTCATGTTGATAGCCGACTTCTAATCTACATTGTTTCTAAACAACAGTTCGTGAAGGCAAAAGGGTCGCATTAATTTCATCGCATGGCCCCTTTGTGCAAACGTCCAGGACTAAACACTCAGCGATCTGGGCTCTTTGGGATATTCTTTCGGAACCCTAGCTAGATCAGAAATCCATGCTTGAACTATCATGAAACGTCAGCTTGTTATCAACCACGCACGTGCCGTGGCCCTGGGCGATCTCTATAAATGAGTTTTAATATACAATAATGCAGAATAAATACTTTACTAAGCGCTGTTACTTTTAATAACTCTGTGTATTCTGAGTAGAACAGTGCTCTCTAATGTAAATCTCCGTGATGACTGTGCTTGACATTTCTGGACTTAGCTTCATAGTATGTTCTATCCTCATATTCCTCACTTAGGAAAGGGCGTTCCCCTTATCCTCGGGGAGTAGTAGGAAAGAGGAGGGCTGGGGAGGCTTCGCCAATGTGACATTTTAATAAGCTTTTTCCGCACAATGATGAGAACGACTGCCCAGTGCAGAAATTGGGCAAAGACCCTAAAACTGTGAGTCCGGCTGCTCCCAGCGGACCTCGTGGCCGACATGAAATTCTCTAGCAGCTGGTAGTTATCAGCAAATGGTATTGAACACTGTAAGAACAACTCGGGCCAGCCAAGTCAGCCAATCTTTAATATTATTGGTTCAATTATTGCGCGCACGGAACGGTCAGGTTAAATAAGTTCCCCAGATTTATATACATTGCTCACACTATTCTTCTTTCTTCTCTCCTGTGAGGCCCCGTGATCTGTCTACCTACTGATGGACTTAATTCCGTTTTGGGGGGGGGGGCCACCCCCAAAAGACTACGAGGGTTTTACCGGTGGGCCCTTTATCAATATGGGGGTGACAAGTGTGCGTCTGAAGTATCCCCCCTCTCCCTTCTCCCCTCTAAGCTGAAATATAACCCTTTATTATGTGGACAGTTTTCTCATATCCACTCTCCCCTTCTACCCTCTAAGTGCACATATTAACCCTTGTATAGATGTTGGACAGTTACTCTGCCATATCCCCCGTTGGATCGCTCTACCTGTCTCCCATCAAGTGCACACTATTAACCCATGTATATATGGGACAGTATACAAACTGCAGCACACACACACACACAAACTGCAGCACACACACACAAACTGCAGCACACACACACAGCCCTGACCTACCCCCCCATCTCTTCATACCGTCCTCTTTATACCCTCCCCACTTCCTACGCCCGCACCTCCACCCCCACATAATAAAATACCCCTTTCCCGTGCCTCTGTCAATGAAGTAGCCAGAGTCAAACCCAACCAGCCTAAAGTGAAGACTGTGGCTTCCTTTCCGCCGTTGGGCCTCACGATGAAGTACGCCAAACTGCGGGTGGGGGGAGACCTGTCAAAGCCGGAGCCTAAAAACTAGTGTCCCACAGTGCCTTGCGCCTTTAAGCGCGCAGGCCGACGAGAAGGAATTTCCACATGTTTGGATTTTCCCGGCCCTGTATATATGCACACACACGTGACATCTCTCAAAATAGTTCTGTTTGCATTGACAAATACACATGCCCTTATATAAATATGTACACTGACATCTACATACGTGTGTGTGTCTATACATACAAAAAAGTCACAAAGCAGCATACCATCGGCATAAATAAAGGAAGAAATAGGAAAGTAATGTGGTTAAAGCAGCAATTCTACATTCCCCCTTTTTCCTCTTATTTGTATATGTAAAGCACGTGACAATGTACAATTCTACATTCTTACCTACGCGGGCAATCGTATGGTGCTCCTGTTATAAAGCTGTCAACATCCTGATTGTGTGCCTAACATAATGGCCGCCTTCCAGTTTCAATCAATCCCTCAGTCAGTGTAACTCTGCCGCTACAATGTTTCCGGATATTACCATAGTAACATTATCTATGGTTACAGTTTGCAGCTCAAACTGCTGGGAACATTGGCAACAAATGATCACAAACAGGAAAGTGTTGCAAAGATCTTGCACTGCTGGGGAGGTGGGATAAAGCCTGCTATAGAAATCAAAGGATGCTTTCAAACTCATTAAAAATGGCATTAAGATCAGGGAAGTCCGGTTGATGGAACTCCTATCAGCTCGATTAAAACAACAACTAGACAAATTCAACAAAATCTGGGACGCTTGGTCATATGACTAAACCCCTTTCGACTACTCAATCTGTTTTAGAGCTTGGTGGGCGTCGGACCCTGGGCGGGGTTGAGGGGGGGTCCCCCCGCCTCCCTCGCTTATGCCGCTCCTTCACTACCCCCCCCCCCCACCATCCCTCTCACTCCCCTCTTTCTTCCTCTCTTCCTTTTAACTATCCTCACTTCATTTGAAAGAGAGACAGGTGCACATTAAAGCTGCAGTTCAGGCAATATCCCGCATGTGTGTTTTTAATAAATCAGTTCTGTAGTAAGAAAAAATACTTTTAGCATTTTCTGTTTTAAAAAAAACAACTTTGAAAGACCAATTTTCTTGTATTCTATTTCAACAAGCATGCTTGTTCCTATAGCAACCATTTACATCCCCCATATTTAAAGATGTCGCCAAACTTTGCCGATCAATAGACGGAGAACGAATTGACCGGCAGCTATGCAGTTCTTTAGGTAATTAGAGATTGCCCACAGGAAACTAGTGAAGTAAAAAAATAAATTAAAAAAAAAAAAAAAAAAAGACTGCACTGCAGCTTTAACAGACGCCACGCCTTAAGAGTTGAACTTTTTTTTTAAACAGTCACTATTATTTAATACTACAGAACTGATTTATTATTAAAAAGCCAGATAAGATCTCACATGTTTTGCTACGTTAAGAAGCGGTTGCATAGCGAAGCGCTTTCCCTTCCTGCGTTGCTGCTGAGATCCCCTTTGCAACGTGTAACCAGCCTCCCCGAACAGTCACTGGACACGCTCAGGGACCCCAAGCCGGCATTACAAAGAGAGAGCAGGGTCACATCCTACTGACATGACCACGTCCCCCATTTGGAAAACCGTGGTACTGCCCTTCCACGAGCCTGTTGTACCCTCCTGCTTTCCCGTGGTTCCCCGCTTCCACAAGCCTGTTGTACCCTCCTGCTCTCCCGTGGCTCCCCCCTTCCACGAGCCAGTTGTACCCTCCTGCTTTCCCGTGGTTCCCCCTTCCACGAGCCAGTTGTACCCTCCTGCTCTCCCGTGGCGCGCTGCAGAGTATGTTGGAGCTTCACCAATAAACAATATTAAATCGCGCAAGGCGGTGACTTAACCCTTTCTCTTCTACGGCGTTCAGACGAGGCCCCCCCCTCTCCTCCCTTCATACGTACCTCGCATGGCGTCTTCTTTACCAGTCCTGTTTCCGTCTGTCTGAACGTCTCTCTCCCGGACCTGAGCGATCGTGGGAAATAAACACAGTGAAAAGAACAGCTATGGGAATGGGCTGTTGGTTGTAGGCCTCCTTAATAAGATAACTTGCCACACAGCCGCTTATCTGCCACGGACACAGAATTGCAAAGGAATTGATGCATGAAGGGCGTACCCAAGGTCAGCCTCATAGCCTCCTTTTTAAGCCTTCATTTACCAAGCGCTGCTATAAAACTCAATGAAATGGTCTGGAAAGGTGAGGCACCTCTTGCTGTACTGGACAGCCATACCCGATTATAACACTACTCAACCCCACTGACATTTAATAACGCCACCATTGGAAGACTCCAACAGGACAGCCATACCCTATTAACACCCTACAACAACCCAGAGAGGAGAAGGACAGATAAAGTGGCATTTAACTTATTGAACAATGCATCGCCGACAGCAACAGGATTAAAACTCCCCACGAGCTGAACACCCTATTAAAACCCCTACAAAGTTATCAGACCTACCCTATCCTAGATTGCAAGCTCTTAGGGGCAGGAACTCATTCCCAATGTTTACGTTTCCACGTATAACTGCTGGAAAGTGCTGTGTACATGGATGGTGCTATACAGATACAAGATATACACACTACAGTAAAGCACTAGGAACATGTAACTTCTTCAGTGCTGGGTTCCACAAAGACCTTACACTTTAGAAAGGCAGATTTTAATAAACGGAGGACTAATCTACAAGTAATACACTGGGATGATGCTTTTGCAGGGAAAATGTAGAAGATAAATGTCCAGTCTTTAAAACATTGTTAGAAAAGCACACTTATCAGTGTATACCCTTGGGTAATAAGTATAAAAGAAATAAGTCAAAACCAATGTGGCTAAATAAACAGGTAGGGGAGGAAATGGACAAGAAGAGGAAGGCGTTTAGATTCTTTAAGTCAGAAGGGACAGAGACATTGTATCAGAATTATAAGGAATATAAAAACAATTGCAAAAGGGCAATCAAATTAGCAAAAATGGATAATGAAAAAAGGATTGCAATAGAAAGTAAGGTCAACCCTAAAAAGTTCTTTAAGTACCTTAATAACAAAACAAAAAATGAGAAAAGAAAATATAGGACCCTTTCAGTGTGAGATGGGTAGGCAGATTATTGGAGATAAGGAAAAAGATGAGGTATTAAACAAATTCTTTGCCTCTGTGTTTACCAGGGAAGAATCAAGTTCAATAGTAGTGCCGCAGGAGGAAGCCACAACCTCCATATTAATGAACAATTGGTTAACTGAGGAAGAAGTTCATAGGCGGCTTGATAAAAATGAAAGTAAATAAGGCACCTGGCCCCGATGGCATACATCCAAGAGTTCTTAAGGAGTTACGCTCAGTAATAGTCAAACCATTATATTTAATATTCACGGACTCCATCTCCACAAGCTCAGTACCACAAGATTGGCGTAAAGCAGATGTGGTGCCTATATTTAAAAAGGGAGCTAGATCACAACCAGGGAATTATAGACCTGTAAGCCTGACTTCAATAGTGGGGAAACTACTTAAAGGTTTAATACTGGATAATATTCAGGAATACCTAATGGAAAACAAAATTATTAGTAATAGTCAGCATGGATTTATGAAGGATAGATTATGCCAAGCTAACCTTATTTGTTTCTTTGAGGAGGTAAGTAGGAATTTATACCAGGGTAGTGCAGTTGATGTGGTCTACTTAGATTTTGCAAAGGCTTTTGATACGGTTCCACACAAAAGATTGGTGTACAAAATAAAGCAAATTGGACTCAGTAAAAATGTTTGCACCTGGATTGAAAACTGGTTGAAGGACAGACAACAGAGGCCTGTCATAAATGTAACATTTTTCAGGTTGGGCTAAAGTTGTGCGTGGAGTACCTCAGGGATTGGTACTGGGACCCCTGCTTTTTTATCTTGTTTATTATTGACCTTTACGTTGGCATAGAGAGCAAAGTCTCCATCTTTGCTGATGATACTAAATTGTGTAAGGTAATAGAATCAGAGCAGGGTGTAATTTCTCTCCAGAAGGACTTGGAGAGACTGGAAACTTGGGCAGGTAAATGGCAGATGAGATTTTAGACAGATAAATGTAAGGTTATGCATTTGGGAAACCAGAATAAAATAAAAACAGGAGACTTACAAATTAAATGGGAATAAATTGTGGGAATCCTTGATGGAGAAGGATTTAGGAGTGCTTGTAGACAGCAGGCTTAGCAATAGTGCCCAAAGTCATGCAGTAGCTGCAAAGGCAAACAAGATCTTATCTTGCATTAAACGGGCAATGGATGGAAGGGAAGTAAACATAATTATGCCCCCTTATAAAGCATTAGTAAGACCACACCTTGAATATGGAGTACAATTTTGGGCACCGCTCCTTAGAAAAGACATTATGGAACTAGAGAGAGTGCACAGAAGAGCCACCAAATTAATAAAGGTGATGGTCAATCTAACTTACGAGGAGAGGATGGCTAAATTAGATTTATTTACATTAGAAAAGAGGCATCTAAGAGGGGATATGATAACTATATACAAATATATTCAGGGACAGTACAAGGAGCTTTTAAAAGAACTATTCATCCCACGGGCAGTACAAAGGACTCGGGGCCATCCCTTAAGGTTGGAGGAAAGGAGCTTTCACCAGCAACAAAGGAAAGGGTTCTTTACAGCAAGGGCAGTTAAAATGTGGAATTCATTACCCATGGAGACGGTGATGGCAGATACAATAGATTTTTTCAAAAAAAGGTTGGACATCTTTTTAGAAAGGAAAGGTATACAGGAATATACCAAATCAATAAACATGGGAAGGATGTTGATCCAGGGAGTAATCTGATTACCAATGTTTGAGTCAGGAAAGAATTTATTTTCCCCTTATGAGATATCATTGGATGATATGACACTGGGGGTTATTTGCCTTCCTCTGGATCAAGTTCAACCTATGCTAAATTTAGACGGCAGATACTTTATCTTTACTGTAAGTACGGATATAGGATAAATAGAGAGATAAATAGAGATAGATAGAGATAAATAAAGATAGAGAGAGAGCTAGATAGAGATAGAGATATTACCTTGACTTATACTGTAAGCGAGATTCAGTGTGAAAAATCCCACCTTTACAGCACCATTGTCTTTAAAGGCAATAAAACTAGTTTCCTCCCTAGGTATGAAGCAGGGGGTCTCCGCAGCTGAACTCCGTTCATTGGAGCTGCGGGGACCCCCTGCTTCCCGAGACAGAGACCTCTGTAGTTGCTGTTGGTATCTCGCTGCTGTTTAAATGTCTCGTGTTACAAGGGATGATGTCACGGTTTTCTATTGGCCCGCGGAACCTTTTAAATAGACACTGTGCCCAGCAGGGAACCCATTACAGGTAAGTGTATATATAAAACACTACAATGTCCCCTACCAGGCCAGTAAGTGATCTGCTCTAGGGACACTTAACCCCTTGAGGCCTGGACAGCGAGCACACAACAGCTCTGCCCCATTGTAACACTACAAGATCCCTTATAAGTGCAGTAGTATATGGACAGCAACATTTAACCCCTTCAGGACTGTGCCTGTCCTGCACTGCGGGGTGAATAATGGGGCATATACAAGGACATGACAGCTCTATTGGCAATCTACAGACAGAGCAGCCAGGGGGCAACTGGAGAACCCTATACAGGCAGCAAGACCCCATTATTGCCCTACTACTGTCTCTATTATTACCACCACCTTATTATTACCCTACTACTGTCCCCATTACTACTCTACTACTGTCTTTATTAATACCTTATTAACCTAGAACTGTGTATTTCTACCCTACAACTGTCCCTATTTCTACCCTACTATTGTCCCTATTACTGTCCCAATTACCCTACTAGTATCCCATTACTACCCGATCGTAAGGCTGGAGTGCAGGCACAGGCTAAAACTTACTTTATTGGCACATGATTGAGTACAAAAGAGGGTAAGTACATGCCAACGCGTTTCGTGCCTTCTCCGGCACGGTTAGAGTAAGGAACGCTGTGTCATCACACACCCGTCACCCGAGTCCGTGCCCATGTGAAAAAGGATCTGCTCAATCAGGGAGCATCAACGATCTGACGGCTCACATTATACAACATACCAAGTGACCAAAAAATCTTTGTATTCTATTGATGTATGAACAGTTTTTGGTCATGTGGCGTATTGTATAACTACATAATGAATGGCAGCGACAGAGTTCCTTACTCTTTGACAAAGCGCAAAACGCGCTATAAGTATTTACCCTCTTTTGTATTCACTCGTGTCAATAACTGAAGTTTTAGCCTTTGCCTGCACTCCGGCCCTGGGATAGGTCCTTTTGCTGTGCACCCCCATTCTCTGCTTTTCTGTTCTGGGCATAGGGACACAGATCATCCCCTCAACATGGGGAAGTGTCTCCAGACCCATATCCCCCTCATTCGCCTAATCGAGACACGTGTAGCATTGCACCAATCAAGTATTAACTCACAAAAGAAGATCTTCATACATTATCCTAATGAGATGTATATACACACACAAATATATGGAGATATAGAGCCTCCGCTATGCTCAGAGAGCGACACGGCCTAGTCGCGCTCACTGCGTGATGACGTAGTGTCTTCCATATGCAAATCCTGATGCGTTTCGTCACTCGAAGGAGTATACTCCTATACGTGTCAGGATTTGCGTACGGAAGACACTACGTCATCACGCAGTGAGCGCGACTAGGCCGTGTCGCACTCTGAGCATAGTGGAGGCCGTAATCTGCAAGCCGTGTAAAGAACAGAGCTTGGAGCTTCATGAGAGCCGGCCTGAGGCGCTATCCAGTCCCAGCTGATGCTGTGCTTTTCCGGGAGGATTTCCATTGTGGATTCGCATGTCTGGCAGTAATATTGTTACACACAATTGCCTTTATTTTACCTACCCTCATGAGTGAGCCTTTTCCCTCCCTTCCCACTATTACATTTCATTTTTTTAATGCTCTGGGGCGTGCGTGAGAGTATGTGTGAAAAAGAGCATTTGGCACAGAAACATAACAGGGTCCTCAAAAGGAATGGAACCTATTTGACAGTAGGATATAGAAACTGTTGGTAGTGAATCAGAGTACTAGGGAACATAACTATACACAAATGTGTCTGAATGCATCTAAAAATGAATCAATGTAATACAAATGTGTTAGAAAAAAAACTGACAATATGAGAGATATTGAAAAATGTGGAAAAAATGAACACAATAAGGAATAGTTCATATATCTTCTTAGTGTCTGTGTTGGAGCACACCAATAAAGTACCTTATTGCTTGGAGCTTAATGTCCAGTATTGGGAAGTACAGCAGGTATCTGTGTCTTGCGCTGGAAAGGAAATATTCAGTCACCTCTATTGTGAACTGCTCCTGACTCACGGTGGTAAGGTGGACCTTCCCGCTGATCAGACCACGTCACTTGTCCACTATGCCGATGGATTTCAGCTTCTTCGTGCCTCGGTACTATCGCCATGTCGTCCCTTCTTAGGCTGCGCTTATAGTGACGGCGACGTCGTAGTATGCGCTTATAGTAGAAGCGACGGCTTGGCCGCGATCGCTGGAAGTCCAGCGACCGCAGCGTGACGTCACCGTCGCTATAAGTGCAGCCTGAATAATTTGTATTACATTGAGACACATTTGTGTATAGTTATGTTCCTAGTACTCTGATTCACTACCAACATTTTCTATATCCTACTGTCAAATAGGTTCCATTCCTCCCGTTATGTTTCTGCACCAAATGCTCTTTTTCACATAGATTGTGTTAAGACCAGCATTTAGGTAGCATTTACTAGACTTTATTTACCCTCTGTTTCTGTGCACTTGATAGAGATATATGTGTATATATATTTGTATATACACACACACACACACACAATCCTTTTTAAAAGACAATACATGCAAGGTTTTTTGATGCCCTTTTGTTGGGTGTTTTCCCATTTTCTGCTTTCCAATTACTCCATTACTGTCCCATTACTACCGCTCCATTACTGCTCTATTATTACCCTACTACTGTCCCATTACTACCCTATTATCCTAATACTGTCCCATTACGACCCTACTACTGTCCCATTACTGCCCAATTATTACCCTATTCTTGTCCCATTACTGCCCAATTATTGCCCTATTATTATCCTATTCCTGTCCCATTACTGTCCTATTATTACCCTATTCCTGTCCCATTACCCTATTCCTGTCCCATTACCCTANNNGGCAAGGCTTATTCCTCCTGTCCGCCTTACCCTATTCCTGTCCGCATTACGCCTATTCCTGTCCGCATTACCGCTATTGCCTGTCCGGTCCGCATTAACGGCCTATTCCTTGGTGGTCGCCATTACCCTATTCCTGTCCCATTTATGAAGTATCCCTAATTTCCTGTTTCCTGTCGCCATTACCCTATTCCTGGTCCGTGGCATTACGCCTATTCTGTCCCATTACTAACGCGTACTCCTGGTCCCATTTACTCTGCCCGGGCTATTACCCTACTACTGTCCCATTACAGCTTGCCCCCATTACTATCCTATATTACCGAGGCCTATTCTGTCCCGAGTCTGTTCTGCGCTATTCACGCGAAGACTACGCAGACTGTCCCGCATTACTACCAACCCGGCACTACCGGCGCCCTTTACTAATCCCTGACTATTTAGTACCTCTACTCCCTCCTCTACCTTGCCTGTGCCATTTTTTACACTGCGCCATATTAAGCTCTCTACTACTACCGTACTGCTCGATTACTACTGTCCCTATACTACTATCCTCTTAGTTACCTGCTCTCTCCGTCCGCCATTACTGCCCTATTTATATTCCTACTACTTCCATTACTGCGCCTATTGACCTCCTACTACTGTTCCCCCATTATATCGCCCCATTCTACCACCCGCATTTACCCTCGTCCTATTAGTTACGCCTACTACTGCCCGCCATTATATAACTGTCTATTAGTCCTACCCTCTTGCCCCCATTACTGTCCTATTAGTACCCTACTAACTATCTGGCCCCATTGCCTTCGTTCCTATTAGGTACCTTACACTGCCTCATACTGTCCTATTATACCCCATATGCACTCCTGTCCCTTTACTGGTGCCCTATTCCCACTACAATGTCCCACTTCACCTACACGCCCACTCCCCTCACCATTACCGTCCTATGTAGACCCTCTACTACGTGCGCGCGCATTACTGTCATATTAGTATCCCTAACTAACCCCGCTCTTCCATTACTAACCGCTAGACTACTACTGGCCGCATTATACTGTCCTTTAGTACTCCTACTTAGCTCTGCCCCATTACTGTCATTATTACCCTACTACTGTCCTCTTATGCCGCTATTACTCCTACTATTCTACTATCGGCCATTAAGGCCTATTACGCTAACTTACTGTCCCATTAATGCCCTATTACGCTACTACTGTCCCATTAATGCCCTATTACCCTACTACTGTTGTTAATACTACTGTATTACAGTTGCATTACTAGTCCCATTACTCCCCCATTACCCTAGTCCTACTTGTCCCCTTACTACCCTACTTACTCAGTATTATCAAACCCGGATGATTACTACTACTGTATTACAGTCCCATGCCTACCCTATTATCTACTACTGACCTATAATAAACCTCCATAAGCTGTCCTATCTTATCATAGTTACGCCTATTACTATAACTGACTTTATTATGCCATTCTATATACCCTATATACCTCTCTATTAACCCATTAATCATCCCAATACTCACTGCCCTTATTCCTACCTACTTTTCCATTATTACGCCTATTACTGCCGCAAAAAACCATCTGTGACATTTAACCCCTTCATGGCTGGGGCAGCCCCGCCCTATACTATGAGCGCTGTATAGGGGCAGACACTTTATACAGGTGACCCACCGCCGCCTCACTCACCCCGGGACTCGCCTCGGCCTCTCTCTCCCGGCCGCTGTCCCTGTCACCAGCCGCCGCCGCCGCCATGTTGACACTGCCGGAGCAATCAACCCGTGACGTCACTAAGAAGAATTTTTTTTTTTTTTTTTTTTTTAAAGACACATAACTTTATTAGCAAATATCAAAATCACCAAATAACTTTATCGGCATATAGCAATTAAACAATAAAGACAAATAACTTTATACATCGGCTATATAGCAATGTAATCAATAAGACTACAATAACTTTAATCTAATGGCTAATTTAATCTATAATAAAGACAGATTTCTTTATTACAAATTCAATAAGACAATTAACTTTATTAACAAATATCAACTAAAGACAAGTAACTTTATTGGCAGATAACAGTTTTGTCTTTTAAACAACTTTATAAATCAACTTAATGTAACAACTATGTAGCGCACCTTCCCCCACCCCCTGGGAGATATGGCGGCTGCTGTGTGTGCGTTACCTGTGGCTCACAGGAGGCCTAAACCTCCGCTGCTGGGAGCCTGGGGTATGCCTGATCCGTCTGGTGACAGCGCCTCCACCTGTGCAAGATCCTGACAGCGCCTCCACCTCTGCGGGATCCTGACAGCGCCGCACATTCACCTGTGCGGGATCATGACAGCACCTCCACCTGCGAGGGATCCTGACAGTGCCGCGCCTCCCATGGTGCCAACCTTCGACTGAACGGGTCACCCCGGAGATTTTTTTTTTTTAATTGACACTGTGTTTGCCATGACAAACGGATGGCTATGTAACGGTCACGCCGGCGTCAAGGTCGGCCATGACAACGTGGCACCCGCATGACTTCGTACAATCATGTGGCGTCTCATTGTCATGGCAAGATCGCAATCACACTGATGCGGTACGTCACGTGACGTTTCCTTGGTGCATGCACGACATGCGCTGATTTGATCGCCGCGCAGGGCCATATGAGAGTAGTTTCAGGGGGATAGGGCGGGGAGACTGCTATTGCTGGCACTATTGCTCGGCGTTAATGTATCTGTAAATTATACCTTACAAACAATTTCTATTATTTTAACTAACCGCTGATGACAATTGTTGGCAAACAGAGTCGTCACATGATCAATATTATTTATTACAATGTTTACCCCTCATTAACTTTACTATGCATTGAGTTACATTTAACAAAGACAAGTTTACCTACCTCATTGCAGTCAAAGGGAGGAACTGAAGCAGCTTTTACTGTAGAAGAGGTGAAAGAGATATTAGATGTGACGGGGAGATGTGAGAGAAGAGAAGGAGAGGGGGGATAAAAGACAGAGGTGTTTTTCTGTCGCTCTATTCGTCTCTCCTTGGTATTGCTCTCGTCTCTGGTGTGTCTCTCCTCCTCTCTCTCTCATCTCATATATTTCCGGTTTTATCTTCTCTCCCTACTTTATTTCTTTATTCCTTCCTCCACTCCTTCGAATCCCCTACTACCATCGCGGTCCTTATTGATATTATCATAATCTCCTACCCCTGTACGCTTTCTTCGTCTCTATCACTTTAGTTTTCCTCTCTTCTCACCCTTTTCTCTCTACGCTTCAATAGTAAAATAGGCAGGGTTCAGCCTCATCACCAATACCAATCTGTTAAGGAGGTGTCCCTCAACCAGGCAGCTAGCGAGTTACATTACGCTTGATCATATCTGTAGCCCAATACGATAGCGTGACTATCGAAAGTAGTAGAGCCGCCGAGGAGAACAGCAAAGTGGAGAAGAGAGCCATTAGTTGCCTGTAAAACCTCTCTTGACATGTACCATGAAAAACCGCTGTCTGGGTAAAAAACCCGCCCACTTGTTTTGATTGTTTTTTTTTATTATAATACTCTATTCATTATCAAGAGATACTTTTGCTCTCTCTCTCAATACATATAAAAAGACCCCCCACGGCCCCCAGTACATATAAAAGACCCCCACTCCCCCGCTACATTCGTATAACGCTGACCGGCCCACTCCTCCCCAGATACATAATAACAAAAGGAGAAACAACGCCGCCATGCTCCTCCCTCAAACATCTAAAAGACCCCCACTACAGCCCCCAAAATATAAAGATATGGACACCACAAGAGCCACCCACGCTCCAGTGCCGCATCTACAGTAGAATAACCAGACCTGACGCCAAGAGAGCAGGAGTCGAAACGACGAGGGGCCGAGAAGGGGAGACTATATGCAAACAAGATCCGCCATTGTCCACGCGCGCCGCCTAATACACAAAGAATAAAAAAAGGTGCTGCGCTTATGAACCATATTGTTGGCGTGAGGTCGGACCGTGGTGGCTGCGGGGTCCGGCAGGCCGTGTGGTGGGGTCGTGCGTGAGTGCTGCCTGGGCTGGGGAGGGCGCTGGCACGAGGCCCCGTGGGTCCAGGGGCCCGTGCTGCGGAGAAGCTGGATCCGTGGCACCAACGTGCAGACCACCATGGATGTGGTGCAGGGATGTGTCTCGGGAAGGTGAGGAGGGGGTGAGAGGTGTGGGAACGGAAAGCGGATGAAGGGATCGGCGAGTAGGTGTAACGTAGAGTCGATGGGGGGCTGGGTATCCAGGGCGTAGGAGGCCTGCCTGGGGCGCCGACGAGGCAGAGTGCCGGTGGGGACTGGGAGAGAAGGGGGCCTGGGGAACGGGGGTGGGGGGAGGGCTGAGGAGGCATTTGCGTGGTGGGACGTTCAGTGAACCACATGCTGGGTGTTACTGCCGGCTGGGCCGACCCGGGCTCCGTGACGCTGCCATGTGCGGGAGCGGCACATTTTTTCGAGACACTAATAAGTTATGTGGTATTTGTTTTCCTGACTACTACGGCAGGCGCGGCCGCGTGGGGCTGGGGCCGCGGTGCCCCTGAGGTCAAGGCCAGGAGCCCACATGGACGCCAACGGTGGTACCTTCAGACAAGAATCGCGAGCGCCTGTTTGTGCGGCCTGTGTCGCATTGTTGCCTATGGTCTCCTACTATGGTAGACTGAGAAAGGGAACTGACAAGGGTTGTTGTGCGGACGGGTGTGTTTCGCTGGACTCACACAGTCCGGTCTTTTCCAGGGACTGTCTTGAAAACCGTGCAAATCTTCCCTATTAACTTTTTTTTTTACCAAATATTTTCGCAACCTATAGAGATTTGCAACATCCATAGGGAATGTCAAAGAATACAGCAGCAGGCCAATTAACTGTTTTGTGAAACACTTTATTATGACCTGAGAATTAAAGGGTCAGGTCTCCTTGTTTTATAACTACTGGAATTACTAAATTACTTTAAATATTGAACATTACGATAGAAGAAATTACAAATTTCATGTAGACCATGGGAAAGAACTTGGAGCACGTCAGAAGCAGGCTTAGGATGAAGCGAACTGGGGGGACAATAGGTTGTTGGAAGTGAATATACTAAGTAGTCGCTTGCTGTGTGGTCATGTTGTCCAGTAAAAGGAGGACTGACACATCAAAGATCCATACAACTCCTCACACGCACGAATGCAATCTCAACAAGGAGCCAATTTACATTTTAATTGCTGGATGGACATGCAGAAGAAGATAAGGAGACAACATTCTATACATCTTTGCGGTAGGCCAGTGGGGCCGCCACAAAACATATGTTAGTAGCGCTCGGACAAAAGGTAAATTACCAGGTCAACTACGTTTCACATTCCACTAGGACACATGTTTTTCTGTGTTTGCTTAAACTCAGGTGGTGATGACTTGGAGAGAATGGCGACAAATTGATAACACAGTATACTATCGGCATACACTTAAGAATACGTTGAGTTGCAAGGGTTAATGGAAGGATGAAACCAACCTTCGTTGGACACAGATCATAATGAAACACAGGACATAATAATAGGAAAAGTTTACATCATGATATGATGTGCACGTTAGCGCCTTAAATCCAGAAGGTATGGTACACGATGGAATTTACATTTAAATCTGGCAGGACCAGCAATATCCTACTGTGTTTTTTTGTTGTTTTTTTTTTAAATAATCGAATGCTGTACTATGAAAAAATACTTGTAGTATTTTTTTTAAACAACTCTGAAGGACCTTTTTCTGTATAATAACGTAACACCCATTATTTGTTTCGTAAGGTCACCACTTACATTAAGCAAAGTCACATTATGCCCTGCCGTTGTCGGTGAAACAGGCTCTGGCACACCCTTTTTTCGGGAATTTAGATAGACAGTTCTGCGATCAGGCTTAAGGTTTGATCTTGACATAGTTGAGCTGCGGTTGCAGTGAACGTGAGAAGTGACGCGGTGAAGCAGGCAGACGTCCAGCTAGAAACATGTAGGGATCGTGTCGCCCAGGGGTGTGTGCAAGCAATGTAGGGAGTTGACCTTCTGTGGAATGTCTCAAATGTGAAGTGGCAGAAATTGGCTTAGCGCTGCAGTTCCTAGTGCTGCGCGCTGAGCACGCGCGTGAACATGGCGCACTGCATTTACAAATCAATGGTCCGCTCATGCGGCGCGCGCTTAGGGGAGCGGGGCCACGTGACGCATGCTCCCCCCTCTGGAGCCTTTGGGGAGCCAAACAGCAAAATGACTTGGAGCCTGTAGCTCAGCAGCAAGTCTAAGTGCACACAGAACACAGCCAGCTGACACACAACATCCACACATCACACCACATAAATACCTCAGATCCCACTGCTCCCCACTCGCGGCTGCAAAATTAGTGTGCAGGACGCCTGCGCTCGTACTTTTACGATTGGGACCGTTACTGGCTCTCATGGCAGCGTGGCCTCCAGCCTTAGGCAATCTTTACAATGAGGTCTCCAGGGTCACCGTTGTAACAAGTTTCCCACTTCATACTTTAGTCAAAGTCTTCTAATCCTGCACATTATCATTTTTTAAAGAGCTTGCTTCACCATGTGGGGTGTGTCCTTGCCATTACTGTTATTGCATAGTCTACGTACATGGCTACAGATTGAATTCGAGAACAATTCAGACGGCATTAATGGGGGGACCACGGAATTCTGATACAATTTTTATGCATTTGACATAATTTTTGTGATTTCGTATCTTGGTACAAGTTCTACTACAATGAATTCTCCCATCAGTATACATGTACTAGTACTTTATTTTTCACGTCTGTTTTGTTTTTTTTGTTCGTTTCTCCGAGTTTTAGCGATTTCTATCTGGTGTTGGATGTTGGAATCCTGTCTGTCCAAGAGGCACTTTGGGAAACCATATTTCTTACCTGCTGTTTTGGACCATAGTACATCAAAGAATCCTCATTAATTTCCCCAATAGGTATTTGCACTAGATTTGTTCACATGTGTATATGTATCACCTGATCATTTTGTAGCGTCTGCTTTTTTGTGTGATGTAGTTGTATTTGTGGTGCAACACAATGTTATAGATGAGCTAGGATACAACCAATGTGGAGGAAATGTACCACTGATATTTTGTGTGGCTCATTGAGCTTTATGAAACATTTTTTTAAGTCCAACCTCTATCTCTGTGATGTGGGTCAAAACTTGAGAAATTACAGCCACTGACGCTAATGAAGAACATGTTAAAATAGCTATTGGATTGATAAAGCCGCAGACCATGGGACTCTACCGGTCATGGGTTGCCAACCCTGAACAATGAGTGTGTTATGTGAATAAGATTGTAGCAGCAAAGCGCGGTTGTATATTCATTTTGTGCTTGATGTAGCTCCCTGCCACCATTATCTTCTGAGGAGGGCTGCAGTCCCTGAAATCCACTTGGTTTGATTCTTTCAGTCAAGGCAGACAAGTTGCCATGACACTCCGTGCCTTCACACGTCGCGCAGCGTCACAGAGAGCCGACCCTCTGGGTGTCTGAATGCTATCCCACCTGTGGAAAATGGCTCCCTCCCTGCACCTGTTTGATAATACTGCTCTGCATTGTATTTAAAGGTAAGAGTTTAGTTAGGTCCTCGTGTCGCGCTGTGTCTGTTGCCTCGGAGGGACACGTGACTCAGGTGGGGTGGTACGTACGTGGCGGCGACGGTCTTTGTGCCTAAAGCCTCGTAAGGACTTTAGGATAAGAGCCGAAGGGAAAGGGACTGAATCCTCTTTTTTTGCCCACCTCTTCCCCCCTTCTATTTTCTTCACACAGCCTTGATTTTTGTATCAATGCGATGTTTTACTAAAGAATACATCACAGTTACATTGGAAAACAGGCGGAGAGTAAAACATCGCTTCGAAAGTACCGAGAGAGAATAAGATATACATGTGGGGTGGTGTTTTGTGTCGTAGGGGCTATTGTGTTCGTGAGAATGGTTACTGTTGTTGCTTATGTGGCAATCCGATCATTGTGTTCTATATAAAAACTACGAATCTCCTCTCCATAATGCCCCACGTTGTGATTCATCTGTCTTGCAGTAGAGCAGGCAAAGTGCGGTTGTGATCGCCCGGATGTAGTAGGCAGTGAAGGGAGAAATGAGTTCTTGGCTATGTTTCCTCGTGAGAAATTCAGAGGGATCTGTGAGTGATGTAGGCAATGCGAACTCAGCTTACTTGTGCTGCCCTGTCTGTACAACCCGCTCGAACCGGAAGCAAAGACCAATGAAGCAGGTCCAATTTAAGGAAAGCGTCTTTGTCGACTATGGTGGACTCCAAGCGAACATATTTCATGGCGCTAACGCTAGTCTACCGGAGGTAGGCGTTACAGTTTCAAATATCCAACCTTCTCTACCCTAGCTACTCTTGAATGTCTCCCTCGGTAGCGCGATAGTCCTTCTATGCGGCCTGGGAATATTCAACATTGGCGCACACAAAAGCAGTCTCTCGAGAAGGTCATTTAATATCCCCGGGATACGGTAAGAACCCACACAAATTTACCAGAAGTGCTACTATTAGGTAAAGGGATCCACCCTCGCGGCGCCGGTCCACCTGTGCAGGGGATCAGCCTGACGCGTGGCCGGCGCCTCCACCTTGTGTCTGGATCCTGGACAAAGGGGGGGGCCGCCTCCTCGCACTCTGCACGGGATCGCTGGCACAAGCGCCTGCCATCTGTGGGTCGGGATCCTGAACAGCACGCTCACAGCTGTGGGCGGTATTCTCTGGAACAGCGCCTCCACCTTTGCGGGATCGCTGTACAGTGCCGCTGTCTGCTCCCCACTGTGACGTTATGCTTGTGACAGCGCGCTTCTCCACCCTGCGGGGGCTAGGATCCTTGAGGGCCGTGCCTCCCCTGTGTGGGTATCCTGACAGTGCCCGTGTCACTCTCTACCTGCTACGGTATCGCTGCACAGTGCGCTCATCATCTGCTTAAATACCTTGCTGTAGGCTTGTGTACAGACCTTCTCATTGCTGAGGCTATAACGCTGGCCACATCCTTTTTCTTGTTCCTGGCGCTTGTGCCTTGCCTGCCTTGTTCCTGATCTATCTCCCTGCTGGCCGACCCTTGGCTTCGTTCACTGGACTTTAGATCTCTTCTCTCCTGGTCTATACTTTTACGCGGGCATGGCTCGATCCATCTTCTTTTCTCAGGTTTCTCACACCTTTCTCTGTACCGCTCCATGGGTCCTACGAGGTCTTATCTATCCAATCCCGGGACCCCACGCCTTCGACGCTGCCCTTATAGTACCGCAATGATCGCTGCTGCTCTGGCCAAATCCTACTGGCAAGTAGTCTCGCAATGATTCCGCTGCTCTCCAAATATCTCTGATCCATGACACGGCAAAGTATCTCCAACGATCCGTATATAAGGCTGTGAGGTTTGCGTCTTGTGGCTTCTCCCTCCCTTAACGCGCTTTACTTATACTCGCCCACCTTTATTCCCCTTATGCTGCTCAAGAGTGGCAAGCCTGTCGGTGGTACTTACCGGCGCGGATGCGCGGGTACTGCGGGGCGGGTCGGCGGCCCGCCGTCGGCTCTCTTCTGTCCTTCTGTCTGGGCTCAGGGTACTGACCGTTCCCTGTTCCTCCGTGACAGTAACGTTTCGGATGGGCGGCGGGTCTCCCGGTCGGTCTGTGGCGGTCATTCCGTCCCCCTGCGGCTCCGGCAGGCGACGCCGCCGTCTGATGTTCAGGACGACGCGGCGGCGTTGTGCATCCTCATTCAATCGTTAACCGCTCTGTTCCCCTCTCCGCGTGGCCCCGCTCTGGCCTCCGCCCCGCCGTTTACTTTCGTCGGGTGTCGTGGGCGTCGAGACGCGGAGGTGCACTAATGTGTTATGGCGGGGGTTGGCGCGACGGTGCGGAGGGTTTGCGCTACACACTTGATGCGTCATGCAATTGGCTGTGCACTAGGACTCCCCTGGCATTATCGTCAAGATCAGCCTCCGGAACGCGCATTCCTCACTATCCTGGTTCCTCCCATTTGGTAGGAGTCCTTTAAATATGCTCTCTACAGAACTCCGGGGAGAAGGGAGAGAGGAGATAAGATACATGGGGGTGGTGTGTGTGTCTAGCAGGGTTTCTAAGAATGTTACTGTGTTGCTTATGTGCCAATCGATCTTGTCTAATAAAAACTACAACTCCCATGATCCCCTACGTGTGAGCATGTGCAGTAGAGCATAGGGCTGTGACCCGGATGTAGTAGGCAGTGAAGGGAGGAAATGAGTTCTGCAGGTAATCCTGTGAGAAATGCAAAGGATCTGTGAGTGATGTAGCAATGCGAACTCACTTACTGTGCTGCCCTGTCTGTAACAACCCGCCCACCCGGAGATTTTAGGGACAAACCCGGAGCCCGGAGAAGGGGATGCCAAACCCGGAGTCTCCGGGTGAAACCCGGAGAGGTGGCAACCCCGGCGCCTCCACCTGTGCGGGATCCTGACCGTGCCGCGCCTCCACCTGTGCTGGATCCTGACAGTGCCGCGCCTCCACCTGCACGGGATCCTCACAGCGCCTCCATCTGTGCGGGATCCTGACAGCACCTCCACCTGTGCGGGATCCTGACAGCGCCTCCACCTGTGCGGGATCCTGACAGTGCCGCGCCTCCACCTGTGCGGGATCTTGACAGCGCCTCCACCTGCGCAGGATCCTGAGAGGGCCGTGCCTCCACCTGTGTGGGATCCTGACAGTGACGCACCTCTACCTGCACGGGATCCGCACAGTGCCTCCTTAAATACCTGCTGAGGCCAGACTCTCATTGCTGAGCATAACCTGCATCCTTTTCTTGTTCCTGCCTTGTGCCTTGCCTGCCTTGTTCCTGATCTCCCTGCTGCCTGACCCTGCTTCGTTCACTGGACTCCGCATCTCTCCAATTCTCACCTGGCTATGTACGACCATCCTGATATCTACAACCCTGACCTTGGCAAAGTACCCCAATGATCCGCTGCTCTCCAATCCTGACCTTGGCAAAGTACTCCAATGATCCGCTGCTCTCCAATCCTGACCTTGGCAAAGTACTCCAACGATCCGCTACTGTGAGGATTTGCCGTTCTGGTGCTTCTGCCCCCTTAACCCTTACTCGCCCACCTGATCCCCATGGCGCTCAAGAGTGGCAACCTAGCGGTGGTACTTACGCGCGGAGCGCGGGTACTGCGCGGCCCCCGTCGGCCTCTTCTGTCTCTGGGCGCAGGGCGCGTTCCCGTTCCTCCGGCCTTGACGTGCGGTGCGCGGTCTCCCGGTCGGTCTGCGGTCTCCGCCCCCTCGGTCCCACCCCCGTCCTGATGTCAGGACTACGCGGCGCGGTTGTGCTCCTCATTCCGCCTCTGTTCCCGCGGGCCCCGCCTCTGGCCTCCGCCCCCGTACTGGCGCGGGTGTCGTGGCGCGAGACCGGGTCAACTATGTGTTATGCGGGTTGCGCACGGCGAGAGGGTTGCGCACACACTGATGCGGTCGCAATTGGCTGTGCAATAGGACGCACCTGCATGATCCAACAGCCTATCCGGAACCGCAGCCCCACTTCCTGTTTGCCTCCCATTGGTAGGAGGTCCTTTAAATATGCTCTCAGAACTCTCAGTCATTGCCGAGCATAACTCCAGTTTGTGTGACGCTGTTACTCACTACTGTAAATAAATATCCTCTACTGCATACGTAGGGACCGTCTCCGTACTCGGATCACACCTCCGGAGGCCTTTCCCACTGTTACAGCCCTGGAAAAGTAGACGAGCAGCTCGGAGGAGAAATAATTGAGTCTGACACCAGTGTGCATCAAAAATCTCTCCTGTTTATTAGGCGATTTCAATCAGGTTATATAGCCAAGCGAACAAAAGTGATAATATGCCAATTTCCATTTCCCTTATTTTGTGCTTATGTTAGACATAACAAGATACTAAATCATTTATTTGGAAATTCCAGTACATCACATGATTCAAGGTTAAATTGCTGAGACTACATAATTTCCCGTTTGTACCTTATTTGGTCAATACTTCCGGTTTTAATTCAGAAGTTCAGCCAACATTAGATTCATAAAAAGGGTAGTTGAGAAATGGTTAGTTAATTTTATACTATTAAGCAAAATGGCAGTGTTAGCATAAAAATGGTTATACAGCAGACAAAATGGAGTCACCCCTGATATACACATTATCAACTACCTTGTGCCTGTCTGCCTGTACCTTGCTGCCTTACCCTGCCTGGAACTTGTACCTTGTGACACTCTCCTGTGCTGGCCTTTGGCTTTGGATACAACTACTCTACTCTCTCCTGCACTGACCTGGCATTGGAATTCAACGATGCTGCTCTCTCCTGAACTGACCCTGGCTTTGGCTCTACGACTACTCTACGCTCTCCAATCCTGACTCCGGCTACGTACCCCAACGATCCGCTACTCTATACTCCTAGACCCGGCAAGTACATCACTTACGCTGTCTTCTATTACCATGATCCGGCCTGCAAGACTATCCTACACTCTAGACGCGCCCTCGTAGTTGTGGTCGGTGTTCTGTACCAATCCCTACCTCAGCCCCGCGGTCGTGCCTTGTTTGTGGTGAGCTACGCTTTACATTATGCTCGGCCAAACAAACTTCGACCCCACTGAGGTAGGAAGAGTCCTGAGCACGCACACCAACATCCTGTCAAGTCTTGAAAATAAATGGGAGTCTAATGACCAAAACTTGAGAACCCTCTGAGAGGATTTTAGAACCTTATTCCTCCACCTCCAAGGGCCTCGCCCGGATTCCGTGCAATCGGTCACTAGTACCCCTCCCATGCCTGCTTATCTGTCCAAACCACGACTTCCCACGCCCAATCAGTATGGGGGAAATCCTCACGAGTGTCGGAGCTTCCTTAACCAATGTTTAATTCAGTTTGAGATTAATTCTTCCCGCTTTTCTTCTTCCCGTTCCAAGGTAGCCTACATAATTTCTCTCCACGTTGATGATGCTCTTGCCTGGGCCTCTCCCATCTGGGAGCGAAGATCCGACCTCACCCAAAGCATTGAAGCTTTTACCAAGGAATTCCGCAGGGTGTTCGATACACCAGGTCAAAGGGTATCTGCAGCTTCTGTTCTTTTCTTTATTTCTCAGGGTACCCGCTCTGTCGCCCGTTATGCACTCGAGTTTAGGACCATTGCCACAGAGATGGATTGGAACGGAGAATCTTTGTCTGCTGCCTTCTGGCAGGGATTGTCTGAGACTGTGAAAGATGAACTTGCGACTCATGATCGGCCTACTGATCTGGAGGATCTGATTGCGGTCTGCATCAAGGTGGACTATCGCCTCCAGTAAAGAAGGACTGAGAGACGACTTTGTTGCACGGTTACTCCCAGGATTAACCCCAACCAGGTGGGTCAGTTTGAATTTCCTGTCCCAGATTCTTCTGAACCTATGGAATTGGGAGTCACTACGCTCTTGCGCACTGAGAAGCAACGCAGCATAGATGCTGGACTTTGTCTATATTGTGGGGGTCCTGGACATTTCTCTTTCTCTTGTCCCAACAAGGCAGGAAACGCAAGGTTCCCATGAGGCCCAGGGGAGTCTCATTGGGAATGATCTCTCTTTCCCCTATAGCTACTTCTAATCCCACAAAGATCCTTGTGCCTATCCCCTTGTCCGGTAAGGGAATCTCTGTCTCCACTTTGGCCTTTCTTGATTTGGGTGCCGGGGCAACTTTATTGATCAGAGTGTTGCAGAGCACCACAAGATCCCTTTAGTGTGCAAGAAGAACCCTATTGCCTTGGAGGCCATTGATGGAAGACCACTTCAGCCTGCATTCATCTCGTTGGAGACCCAGATTATTCTGATAAGGTCTGTAAATAACCATGTGGAAGATATTTATTTGAATGCCATTCACACTCCCTCTATTGCAGTAATCTTGGGCCTACCCTGGTTACAAGGTCATAATCCACGGATTGATTGGTTGAGCAAGGAACCTATTCAGTGGAGTTTGTACTACATTCAAAATTGTCTTGAAGGCTCAAGTAGCGTTTGTGCAACTACCGTATCAGGAGACAAAGAAAGGGTGCAACTGCCGGAGGAATACACCGACTTCAAGGATGTCTTTGACAAAGTCAAGTCTGAAATACTTCCTCCACATCGCCTCTACGATTGTCCCATCGAATTACTTCCAGGAACGACACCGCCTAGAGGAGCATCCTATCCTTTGTCTATGCCTGAAACTAAAGCCATGAAAGAATACATCGCTGAGAATCTTCTGAGGGGCTTAATCCGCAAATCCACATCTCCCACTGGGGCCGGGTTTTTCTTCGTTACAAAAAAAGATGGGACCCTGCGGCCTTGTATTGATTATCGTGGACTCAACAAAATTACTATTAAAAATCGCTATCCTCTTCCTCTCATATCCAAACTTTTTGATCGTCTTCAAGGAGCTAAAACCTTCTCCAAATTGGATCTACGGGGTGCGTATAACCTTATCAGAATCCGTCAAGGCGACAAATGGAAAACTGCATTCAATACCCTGGACGGACACTACGAGTACTTGGTCATGCCTCTCGGTCTTTGTAATGCCCCAGCTGTGTTCCAAGATTTTGACAATGAGATATTCAGAGATCTTCTCAATTCCTTTGTAATTATGTACTTGGACGATATTCTAATCTTTTCTAAGTCTCTGGAGGAACATGTAGGACACGTCAAATAAGTACTACGTCTTCTACGAGAGAACCATTTATTCGCTAAACTTGAAAAATGTAACTTTCACCAACCTTCTACTGTTTTCTTAGGATACATCATTTTGGATTCCGGCCTCACGATGGATCCTGCCAAAGTCAAAGCAGTTCTAGATTGGCCTCAACCCACCATCTCAAGGCTGTACAGCTCTTCCTGAGGTTTTCCAATTATTATCGCAGATTTATTTTCAATTTCTCTTCTTTAGTAGCTTCTCTGACGGCTCTTACCCAAAAAGGAGCAGATCCCTCGTCTTGGTCTTCCGCTGCAGTTAAATCTTTTGATCTCTTAACGAAAGCATTCGTATCTGCCCCGGTTCTGGTTCATCCTGATCCAAATCTCCCCTTTACCCTTGAGGTGGATGCATCTGATGTCGGTGTAAGCACTGTTCTGTCCCAAAGAAAAAATCTTCAGGCCAGGTTGCATCCTTGTGCTTTTTTCTCCAAAAAAAATTTCCGCAGCTGAACGTAACTATGATATTGGGAATCGTGAACTTTTGGCCATGAAACTTGCATTAGAAGAATGGAGACACCTTTTAGAAGGAACATAGATGCCTATAACAATTGTTACGGATCACAAGAATTTGTTGTATATCGAAAGGAGCTCGTCGTCTGGGAGCCCGCCAAGCCAGATGGTGTTACGCCGGTGCTGCCCGCAGACCAGACCCGTCCCCTGTGCTGAGGTGGGACGTAGGGATACACGCACCCGCAGCAAAGGGAGCGTGTCCGGAGTGTGGTGTTATTGTTGCCAGGCCAGGTATAGTAGTGAAGACAATACTTGCCGGTACCGGTAGTAGAGAAGGAGTGGTTATTGCCATTGCCAAGGTCAGGGATGCCAGAAGTCACGAAGTCCAAGTAGAGCCAAAGTCGAGAGCCAGAGGGGGTAGTCGTCCAATCCGCGTCAATACCTGAGTCACTGAGAGAATAGTCAAATGCTTCCATACAGAACTATGTCGAGCGACGAGTGATGGGAAGCACAGGCATAATAAAGCTGGGCAGGCCAATGGGAAAAGGGGGCAGGCCTGGAGGACTGCAAGGAGTCCTCCCTGATAGGAGAGAGGTGTTACAGCCCAGCTGAGTGTAATCATTGCTTTGCATTGAACTGTGTGATGCTTGGGGGCGACGCCTCACTGCAGAAGCAGAGGTTAAAAGTGCTCTGTTAGGCATGTGCTCTGTAAGCTGAGAATGCATGCACATAACGTCTGAGGCTGGCGTGCGTGTAGGAGGGCGTGGACGTGCCCGGCACTGAGTAGAGGAATCGCCGAGGGGAGTGATCCCGCGACGGCGGCAGGGGCGAGGAGCCGTGGAGGCCGGTAAGGCAGGATTGTTTTGTGTGTGCAGGGGCTCCCTGCGGAGAGGGAGTGCTTTGTGTGGGAAGCGAGAAGAACGCCGATTCCTGACAGGAACGGCCTCAGGACGGTCCAAGAACGGTTTCTCTGGAAACTTTTTCTGAAGGCCTGAAGAAGGGCCGGGGCATGAATGTTCTTTGAAGGTCCCCAGATCTCTCTCAGGGCCCAAAGCCCTTCCACTGCACCAAACTGAAGCTGACCGCCCTGGATAGGCGAGAATCCAAAGAGAGTGAACTATCGTTTTCTCGTTATTTTGTACAGTAATGGGATCCGGTTTACGAGTCTGATCCGGAAAGAATTGACTGGAGATAAATGGTTTTAAGAGGACACATGAAGACATTGGGAATCTTCATACTGGGTGGTAGTTGGAGGCGAATGCCACAGGATGTATTTGTTCACAAATAGGGAAGGGACCCAGAAACTTAGGTCCAGTTTGGAGATGGTACCTGAGGGTGATATCCTAGAGGAGAGCCATACCCAATCCCCTGTTTTGTAACTGGGCCGCCGAACGACGACGACGATCGGCCTGTAGTTTTCGATCTCGGGAGGGATTGAGAGGGTAGACTGAATCCTGGACCATGTGGTTTGAGGGAGAAATGCGTTCATCTACGGCTGGTACTCCCGAAGAATGATGGGGATGGGAAAGACAGGAGTGTGGAACCCCATAATTTATAAGAAGGGAGATTCCCGTTAGACTCGTTTTTAGGAGAATTGCACGGCATATTCTGCCCAAGAGAGGAGTTGAGCCCAATCATCCTGGAAATCGGATATAAAACATCTCAGGTACTTCTCCAGGGATTGATTGATTCCTCTCCGTTTGTCATTGGACTGAGGATGATAGGCGGAGAGAAGGAAAGAGATGCCCAATCTCTCGTGAAAGCTCTCCACAATTGGATATGAACTGAGACCCTCTGTCAAAACAATGACAAGGGATCCCTGAATCCGGAAAATCTGCTCCGAAAGATATCGCAAGGGCGGGGGAGGTGGGTAATCCTTTAAGTGGAATGATAGGACACTCTTTCGAGAACCTGTCCACGCCACAAGATAGTGTTCATCCTCTGGACCTGGGCAACTCCACATGAAGTCCATAGAAATGTGGTCCAGGGGCGGTCGGGAACTGGAATGGGTAACAAAAACCCTGAGGCTTTTGACGGAGAGTCTTGCTTTGAGCGCACGTGGGACATGTCGCGGGTAAACTCCAGAATATCTTGAGACATCCTTGGCCACCAGAATTCCGACGAATTAGATCATTAGTCTTCTTAAAACCTGCAACAACACAATTATAAGCCCTCTAAAAGCGCTGCACTACAGAAAAATAAAATAGTGATAACTAATAACATATAAGGTGAATAACCATAAAGTGATCAAAATTAAAGCAGCCTAAGGCACAAAAATCACACAGACTATTCCAAATCTGTATAAACCAAATAAACTACAATTGATTGTCCCAGGCGCTGTGAATAAAGTCCAATGAACCCCAAAAACCGTGAGCCAATTGGGCAGTCTTTAGTATAGGCTTCCTATGCCAGATAGATGATCTGATAGTTGTTGGACAGGCAGGGGTGGTTGTCTGATATGATGTGCTGATGTCTCTGAAATCATAGGAAAAAAAACAGCAGGGCACGCACATAGCCGTGGTATGTTTTTTCAATTACCCCCCTGCCTAGAACCCTGAAATCCTACTTACAGGATGAGGGCTCTCAAGTACAGTTGAGAGAATCTGTGCCTCACTTCTCTGTCCCTCACAGCGTCTCACGGATCCACGTGGTCTGGTCTGCAGGTGTCCCCTCACTCACGATGTGGTAATAGGGATGGTTACCTCCAACGCTCCCAGCTACATATTATGCGTGTGGGTGGGGGGGGTTGAGACGGGGAAGATTGGAAATAACTATTTGATAACGTACAAGGTATTTATTGACATAAAACAAACGATAATACAACACTTACAATGTGGAAAGTTGCGAGCTCCGCTCACAATGCTCCGCTCCGCTCACATGCCTGTGTAGCTCCTAATGCTGCCAAGGGGAAGGTCGCCACGCGCTGCCCTCGTTCCGGAAATCAGAGTGACTCAGCAGTGGGCAACCGAACTCTCCTCACACCAGGACTACATGGCCACGGTGCGCCGCACTCAATTCACTAGGCTCCTCATCCCTACAACGCTTTCGTGACAGTTTGTCCACTCCATAAGTTGTCACTCTACTCAGGGAATCGCGTAGGGAGGAGGAGCCTAGTGAATTGAGCTGCCCGGGCACCTGTAGTCCCTGGTGTGAGGAGAGTTCCGGTCTGCCCCACTGCTGACGTCACTCTGATTTCCGGAATCGAGTACAGCGCGTGGCGACCTTCCCCTTGGCAGCATTAGGAGCTACACAGGCTGCGGACGGCATTGTGAGCGGAGCTCGCCAACTTTCCATATTGTAAGTGTGATTTTATCGTTGTTTTATGTCAATAAATACCTTGTACGTTATAACACTAGTATATTTCCACTTCTTAAAACCTGGATGGCCTGCAGATTTAGAGGAGTGACCCCAAGACAGGACCTCTGGAACAAATTTGGATGGTACAAAGAGTTTGTTATCGGGAACGACCAAGTCCTTGGGAATGCGTCTCTGGGAGTGCAAAATCTTGTCAAGATTCTTGAAAGTAGACGTGGCGAGAATCCTCTCATGTGGAAGGATAGTCTCCAACGATTCCTCTGGCTTCTCTTCAGAAGAATGTATTCGGGAGAGTGCGTCTGCCTTTACATTCTTGGTCCCGGGGATATAGGAAAGGTGAAAATCGAATCGAGAAAAAATAAGAGCCCAACGAGGCTGTCGTGGACCAAGGCGTCGAGCGTTCTCTATGTAAAGAAGGTTCTTGTGGTCCGTGAAAATAGTAAACGGCTCTTTCGACCCCTCCAGCAGGTGTCTCCACTCTTGAAGAGCCATCTTCACGGCCAGAAGTTCCCTGTTACCCACGTCATAGTTCTTCTCGGCAGACGAGAATTTCTTGGAAAAATATGCACAGGGATGTAACTTATCTTGGGGCGTGGGTCTCAGATAGAACGGCACCAGCGCCGCAATCAGAAGCGTCGACCTCCAGGACGAAGGGAAGTTCAATGTCGGGATGACGGAGAATAGGTGCGGATATAAAGTCTTTCCTGAGTGTCTCGAAGGCGGAGATGGCCTCGGATGACCAAGCAGAAGGATCAGCTCCTTTTTTGGTGAGCGCAGTAAGGGGTGCCACAATGGTGGAAAAACTCTGTATAAACTTACGATAATAATTAGCGAAGCCTAAAAAACGTTATATGGCCTTGAGAGAATTGGGTCTTGGCCATTCAGTGACCGCTTGAAGTTTACCGGAGTCCATCATAAACCCCTCATCGGAAATGATATACCCCAGGAACGGAGTAGAGGTCGTATGAAAGGTGCACTTCTCCAGTTTGGCATACAAATGGTGTTCACGGAGACGGGAAAGGACGTAGGAGGTGTGGCGTATATGGTCCTGGAGATCTTTGGAAAAAATCAGGATATCATCCAAGTATACAATAACAAAAATATTGAGTACCTTACGAAAGACGTTGTTGATGAAATCCTGGAAGACAGCGGGAGCATTACATAAGCCGAAAGGCATTACCAGATATTCGTAGTGTCCACTACGCGCGTTGAAGGCCGTTTTCCATTCATCCCCCTTCCTGATGCGCACCAGGTTATAGGCACCACGTAGATCCAACTTGGAAAAAATCTTGGCTCCCTGTAATTTATCGAACAGTTCGGTAATAAGGGGAACGGGGTAACGATTTTTAATAGTGATGTGGTTTAAACCCCTGTAGTCGATGCAAGGCCTCAACGACCCATCCTTTTTCTTGACGAAGAAAAACCCAGCCCCTGCTGGGGAATTGGAGTGACGAATAAAGCCTTTCTTGAGATTCTCCTGGATATATTCATCCATAGCGTGAGATTCTGGTAACGACAAGGGGTAGGTCTTGGACTTGGGTAGGGAGTAACCAGGAACTAGATCGATTGGACAATCGTAAGTCCTGTGTGGCGGCAAGAGGTCTGACTGTACCTTATTGAAAACGTCCCGGAATTGATGGTAAACGGAAGGTAGAATAACTTTGGGAACAGAGGTATTGGCCAGCAGTTGATGAGTCTCGCCTGACCTCGGCCTCCAGGAAATGGGAGCGGAGGAAGTCCAGTCAATGAGAGGATTGTTAAGCTGTAGCCAAGGAAGACCAAGAGTGATGGGTATCCCAGGAGCGTGAATGGCATCCAGAACTAAGGTCTCCTTGTGTAGATGTGAAGACAGAAGCAAGGGAGCCGTCTCTAAGGAGATGTGGGCCGGGGTAAGAGGACGTCCATTGATACCGACGAGTGCGATGGGAACCTTCTTCCTCACTAGTGGTATGCGGTTAACCCTGGTGAATTCTAGATACACGAAGTTTCCTCCAGCTCCTGAGTCAATGAAAGCGGCGGTAGAAGTCTTGAACTTATCGCCTGAAAGGAATACTGGAAATGTAAGTTTCTTAGGGAGTTCACCTTTAAGAAGGGGACGTGGAGACATTACACCCAGAGAGAGCCCCTCTGTATTCACTGCGTGTTCCCGTTTCCCGGACACAATGGACACTCCCGAACCCGATGTTCCATGGATCCACAGTAGAAACACAATCCCCCCGCGTGGCGGAACTGCCGTATCGGTGTGCGGATGAGTTGTACCCCCAATTGCATTGTCTCTGGCAACTCCAGTGCAGGACGAAGAGGTGTGGTAGCACTTGAGGGAGCAGTAGTGCTGCTGAGAGTACTGGAGAACGGAACTTGAAAGTTATGAAAGCGAGCGCGCTGACGCTCTGAGCGGCGTACCTGGATGCGTTGATCCACTCGGTCGGCCAAATCAATCAGGACCTCCAGTTGATCCGGCCTGGATTGGCGAGAGAGTTCGTCCTTGATGGGATCTGCCAGGCCTTGCCAGAATACGGCGACGAGAGCCTCTTGTCCCCAGTTAGTCTCGGCTGCTAGAGTCCGGAATTCCACAGCATACTGCGTCACCGTTCGCCGTCCCTGCGTGATCTGGAGGAGAGAAACAGATGCCATCTCCCGACGAGCGGGGGAATCGAATACCCGTTGAAACTCGGCCTTAAATGCTGGGTAATCTTGGGTAAGGTCATAGTCATCAGCATACTCATCTGGAAGCGCCATCATCGTCTGCTTAGCCAAACCGGACAGTAAGGGGTCCAAACGTGCAACCCTATGCTGGGGAAGCACTTTGTACCGCCGACACTGTGTCTCAAAGTTCTTTAGAAAACGGTCAATCTGATCAGTACCTTCCACGAACTTGGTGAGACTGTGCTGATCCAGTTTGAGTTCATCTTTGTTGGGTTGGACAGGGGGGCAATAAGCGGGTCTGTTCACTGCCATAGTGATAAACTGAAGCCGCTCCTCCGGTGTCCCTCTGTCACCCCACGCAGTAATCAGTGCCAACATTTCAGGGGTGAACGGACTGGTAGCCGAAGCAACCAGTACCCCTCCTGTTGCACTGCTCCCGGGAGGTGCACTCGTTCCCTCCCCGAGATTCCGCTGCCCCGGCACTGAGTTCCTTCCCTGATCTCCGGAGGGCAAGCTGAGCCGTATCCTGAGGCTCTGCAAGCCGGGCTTCATTTTCACCGATTGCGTCAACCATATCTGCGACCTCCTGGTTCTCATAGGGCAGTCCATATTCACGGCACTTGTCTTTTAGCTGAGCTCGGGTCCTCATGTTGGATGAGCCTTCAGCCTCGCTCATGGTTCGCAGCAGTGAGGTGGTGTTACAACTTGTGTTAACTGTTGCACTACTGTGTGTTCAATATCTTTAGTCCCAGGAACTCGCAATTCTCTTTGAGTTCCCACTATATTACAGGGTCCCGCAGTACACTGTAATACAGGTTCAGTTCAATCCCGCCGCTGCCACCAGTTAATTATAGGCTTGTCACGGTAACTTATGACAAGATATAACAAACACCAAATATCTGGGTTGAACTGAATGAGGCTTAGATATAATAAAATATATTTATTCCTTAAAAGGTGAACACAGCAATATAGTACAATTAACAGGCAAGAAGGTAACACTTACTTAGGGTTGGGGGATGGAGAAGTATCAGCTAGCAATTCTCCAGCAATCCGGTGACATTCAAGGTGAAATCAGAAGAACAACAAAAACTGTAGGGTTGACACAGTTTATATACCTTTGTAACCCTATTCTTAACATTGAATACAGACTATTGGTGAACAATTATCTGTATCCAATTCCTAACGTGGAAACACAGTTTAACCCATGCCTCCCAGCTAGTTAGCCCATGCGTACTGGGACTCTGAGTACGCCCATGCATACTGGGACTCTTATTTCTGTAGCCCCATAATTAAATCAGGGGCGACGACCAGTCTACCAGATGAAGTATCTGGCAGGATCTTCATTGTTTGTAGCCCCCACCCCCCCCCCCCCCCACCATTTTCCCTCATTGTCCCATTTTCCCTCCCCATCAACATACTATCAAATGAGGTCTGCAATATTCATACTGGTACTGTTTATCATCATATACAGATCACTATGAATATTAATATTACATCAAATCACATAATAGTTTGGTATTGCTGTTACATTTGTTTTATTTTGAATATCAATCGCATTGGTGTCAATTACATTATTAACATTCTCTATTTGAACTGACCATGATTTAATTGAACAGTCTATACAAATGTACTAATTGTATGCCATCAAATTATTAGAACATTAATATTTGTGTATTGGAAATACCCATTACCCATTGCCATTACTTGTTTTTAATCAATTATTGTAATTATAACTTTGCCATCTACAGCTATATATATATATATAGTTTCATGAATATTTTCTATATACTGTTATATTTATGTTATTCTTGGTTTAGGATATATTATATTATTTATTAATCAATATGAACTGTTATTTCATTCACATGTAGATTGCAAAAATGTATTTACTTTGTTTTTAATTTATTAGTCCCAACTGCGCATGACACTGATGCCTCTGTGTGCCGCGCGAGCGTCATTCAGCCAGGAACTCAGTATCCCATCATGCCGCTCGTGGCATACTTGAAGTTCATTGGCTGATGGGCGTCACATCCGGCGCCTTTGCGTACCGCGCGAGCGCCGCCCAGCCACGAACTCAGTATCCCATCATGCCGCTCGCGACACACTCGTAGCTCATTGGCTGGATGACGTCACGTCCGGTCCACTTTCGGTATTTTAGTGCCTCACACACGGGTAATGTCACTCTTTGAAGGGGGGCGCGGGGTTGCAGAGGCCCCGCGCTCTTTTCGAGGCATTTAAATTAATTGGGATTCAGCCGGCTTCTGGTCACGTCGCCATGACAACGCGGCATCAAATGACGCAGCGCGGTCATGTGATGCGTCATCATGGTAACACGCGTCAAATGACACTGTCGGGTCACATGACGTGACATTATGTGACCCACTGCCTCATTTGATGCAGGGACACAGGAGAGGGGGGGGGGGGTCGCAGGCGCTGGGGCTGGCACACAATGGGGCGCAGCTCCAAAACTTTGCGCACCCCTCCGCTAACTTACAAGTACAGCTATGTCTAGTCACTGATTTGCCTTTGGCCATAACTGCTTTATAATACCTTGAAGGGGACTATACCTTAGTTGATTGTCACAGTGTTTACTTTTTGTTCCGTATAGTATGGATCAATAGAAGCTTAAATATTACCTCGCATGTTAAGAACCAAGGACACACTGTGCTGGACATATATACGTTGGCTCTGGATCGGGCTCCGGCACTGAACAACAATTGCAGCGTCAATAACGGGCATCCTGCCGACAGCTAACTGCTCTTAAATCCCTGCTGGTTCTGTATGCAGACAACACACAATGCGGACTCTTACCACCAAGTCCGGATTAACTGCTTAGAGCAGCTTCCATGTAACCGTGAGCGCTCCGTCATTAGCTTCCGCAATGTACTCGTGTGCATTGTAACCTACTACACATCAGATATCTTGTGTCTCTTTTGTGACACCACATTATAATACTATTTCAATTGTGACAATGGTGTATGTCCTGTCTTGGAATTGAGCACATCATTGTCCATATACCGTAGTAACATTTATACTTGATACTTACCCATAGTTGCAGCTTCTTCACATAGAATTATCTATCACAGCAGCCAGGCTTTTCTTAGATGGTCCTTTGACCCCGTTTATTTTAATTAGTCATTAATAAACTTGTTTTAAAGCAGTGACCGTTTTTGTCTGTTTATTTCTTTGGGGTTCTTTATATTTATATTCTTTAGCTCACTACATATACGTTACAAATGTAATTGTTTTACTAGCACACCTTAATGGACTATTGCGTGCACATAATTGTGGGGACTTACTTATTATCCGCTTCCATTTCTTTTGTGGGAATAGATTTATCAGTTATTCTTTTTCCCTTACGTAAACTACTCAATCATTTTTTTACTCAAAATGTAATTTTATGGTGTAGAAGTCCCATGCTGTCTGTGCCGGGGCTTCTGTATTTGTCAGTGGGTCTCTAGCTGCCTTTCTGTCTCTTTCGAGCCAGTCAGCCTGTGTGAAGCTGTCACAGTGTGTCTGTGATGTCACACTCATTGTGACATCATCACCCAGGCTGGCTGGCTGGCAAGTGTAAAACTTCTACATTCTGTGGTTGTCAATTATCTGTTCAGCCAAGGAAAAAGTAAGGCGGAGTGAGGGGCGGCAGAGCAAGAAGCAGAGTGAGGGGCGGCAGAGCGAGAAGCAGAGTGAGGGGCGGCAGAGCGAGAAGCAGAGTGAGGGGCGGCAGAAAGCGAGAAGCAGAGTGAGGGGGGCAGGGCAGAGCAGAGCGAGAAGCAGAGTGGGGGCGGCAGGCAGAGCAGCAGAGCGAGAAGCAGAGTGAGGGGGCCAGAGCGAGAAGCAGAGTGAGGGCGGACAGAGCGAGAAGAAGCAGAGCGAGGGGCGCAGCAGAGCGAGGGGCGGCAGGCAGAGCGAGAAGCAGAGTGAGGGGCGGCAGAGCGAGAAGCAGAGCAGAGTGGGGGCGGCAGGCAGAGCGAGAAGCAGAGTGAGGGGCCCAGAAGCGAGGGGCGGCAGAGCGAGAAGCAGAGTGGGGAGGCAGAGGGGGCGGCAGAGCGAGAAGCAGAGTGAGGGGGGGCCAGAGCGAGAAGCAGAGTAGGGGGCGGCAGAGCGAGAAGCAGATGAGGGGGCGGCAGAGCGAGAAGCAGAGTGAGGGGCGGCAGAGCGAGAAGCAGAGTGAGGGGCGGCAGAGCGAGAAGCAGAGCGAGGGGCGGCAGAGCGAGGGGCGGCAGAGCGAGGGGCGGCAGAGCGAGAAGCAGAGTGAGGGGCGGCAGAGCGAGGGGCGGCAGAGCGAGAAGCAGAGTTAGGCGCTGCAGAGCGAGGGGCAGCAGAATGAGAGACAGAGAGGGAGACAGAGAGGGAGACAGAGTGAGAGGCACAGAGAGAGACAGCAAGAAGTTCCTCCCTCTCATGTAAAGTGAGTCAGTGAGAGTAGAGGAGCAGAGCCGCAGCCTGTACTGATGGCACAGGATTAAGAGTGATTTCTTTCCCCCACATACAAACGGACACTCACTGAACAGGTTTGTGGAAGTAAAATGAGATCACAGCTTTATTTAAACATTTGAAGATGACACCGTCAGCCAGCCCGCTAGCCCTGTGTGCAGACGATAGACGAAGAGCCCGACCGAGCAGGCTACGGAAAGCACCGCAGCAAAGAGAAAAAAACGGCAACCAAACCACAGTGCCAGCAAAGGAAGGTAGGTTGTATTCCCAGGAATCCTCTTCAACATCGCCATCTTGTACAGAAAAATCCTCTTACGCGTTTCGCGCACCAGGCGCTGTATCAAAGTTGATACAAGTGACTTTGTCTTCTCACATGTCTTTGGATGTCACACTTTATTGGAGTCGGAATAAGAGGGGTTTATACAAATGACTGTACTAAGGAGGGAGCAATTTGGGGTTCTCCGTTACATTGGGGACTTATTACAGTTAACCCATTGCTCTGATATCTCCTTCCCCCTCACTGCTACCAGCGTTGTCACCCTTACATCAATCGGAAAATATATTTCTTCATTAAGGGGCACTGTGTTATAGACCAGCGGTGCACAAACTGGGGGGCGCGACCCCCAGGGGGGGCGCGAGACTGAGTGCGGGGGGTGCGCGGGGTTTACAGAGGCCCCGCGTGCTTCCCGAAGGCACTTAAATGAAGTGCCGGGGCGCTGCAGGGCCTCTGTAAACCTAACTTACCTTGGCTCCTGCGGCTTCAATGTCATGACGCCGCGAGGTCATGTGACGTCACGTTGCTATGGCAACGTGACGTCATGACGCCCAAACCGACGCCGGAGCGGGAGGTGAGGGGGGTGCGGGGGGGTGCGGGGGGTGCGGGGGGGTGCGGAGGTGAGGTGACTGTCGGCACGGGGGCACAGGGAAAAAAGTTTGAGCCCCCCTGTTATAGACTATGGGCCTCATGCAGTAAGCGACGATTATGTGAAATCGGCAAGCTTATCGATTAGTCATGTTATTGGCGTTTTTCCCTCTCCGTATGCAGTAAGTGCCGAATACATTCAAAATCAAGCCGAAAACAAATCCGCCCACTCTCACGATGATGAGCCGATCACACACAGGTGTATCGGCGTGCGTGGCGGGGTGCTGTTAGGTTGCACAATCACAAATCTTGCTGAATCAGGCGAAACAAGCATGTTTTTGATTGCGCGCCATATTTAAAGGCAACGTGTACTGCTAATCATTCTCTGTGTTGTTGGGAGTGAGAGAGAGAGAGAGACGCACAGAGCTGGACGATTGAAGATTTGCATATTGACTGAGAGACTTGTTGTGTATTGGGTGAGCTTTGTCCTTTGTTGTTTTGTTTTCATCTTTGTCTTGTTTTATATGTGGAAGTGGGTCGTGTGATTGCCTGTACATTTCTTGTCTGTTTTTTGTGAGTGCTGGAAGTATGCCCGCAAAGCGTGGGAAGAGTGATGCTGGTGGGAGTGGGAGTGCTACTCGTGGGAGTACGCGTCGGAGTGAACGTACTGTTCAGGGGAGTGATGTTGCTGGTGCACCGAGTGGTGTTGCTGGGAGTGGGAGTGCTGTTGCTGGGAGTGGGAGTGCTGTTGCTGGGAGTGGGAGTGCTGGTGCTGCGAGTGTTGTTGCTGGGAGTGGGAGTGCTGTTGTTGGGAGTGGGAGTGCTGTTG
>WSYH01005970.1:0-37042 GCA_036426205.1 Ascaphus truei | reverse complement strand
CGCTCCCTATAACTCCTCCCCCTCAGCGCTTCCTATAATGCCTCCCCCTCAGCGCTCCCTACGCCTCCCCCTCAGCGCTCCCTACAACGCCTCCCCCTTCTGCTCCCTACAACGCCTCTCCCTCAGCGCTCCCAACAACGCCTCCCCCTTCTGCTCCCTACAACTCCACCCGTTTCTGCTCCCTATAACCGCTCCGATATACATACATACATACATACATACATATATACACACACACACACACACGTATATGTATACCTATATGCAGTGTTCGACAAATCACCCAAAAATCTACTCGCCGAACTAAAAAATCTACTCACCACCTGGTCCCGCTCCCAATCCCGCCCTGCTTGGTGTCGGCCATGAGGAGGTCGCCACGGGGTCAAATCCAGTCGCCACGGGCCTGTATTTTAATGGATTTGTCGAACACTGCGTATATGTATATCTATATGTATACATATATATATATATATATATACACATACATACATTATATATATATATATATATATACACATTATATATTATATATATATACATACACACACACACACAACTATATATATCACAGAGCTGCATGCATTGTCCATCAACTTGGATTCCTCCTTTAACCACTACACCAGCCCTCCACATTTACCCTGAGCAGGGACACCCTTCCGGAGCTGTGGATCTCAAACTGCCCCTCCTCTGCCTCCGGGTCGTAGCTGAACGAGGCGCCACCGATGTCGATATGCCCCAGGGGCTGGGCATCTTGGGAGCTCTTGAAGTAATAGAGGTGGCACCTTCGGGGGTCCAGCACAAACCAGCGATTCTTGAAGCTTCTCAGGGGTCCTTTCCCGGTGAGCTTGGCCAGGAAACCGCAGAGCCTGGGGGGCTGTTCCTTGGTGGCTTCCTCAGATGGAGGGGGGTTCATGGGGTCCTCGGGGGGAACGTCTTGACTGCCCCTCCTACCCTCAACCCCGGGCATCTCTACCGATCAGACCCTGCCACCGCCTCCCTGCTGGCAATGCATCCTCCCGTCTGTCTCTGAATACTCTGATACCTTCTCTCCCCACTCTATCCTGCCCAAGTACTGTACAGCCTGTCTCTTCTCTGATACTCTGCTGTGGGGTCTCGTGTAGGTCTTCTCTCAGTACAGCGGTCACCTCTCTGATTCACCTTACCCTGTCACTCTATATCCTGTCATTGTGCTGTCTAAATACTTGGTGTCCTGTCTGATCTCTCCAAGCCCCTGATCCCTCTGCTACAGCATACTCAAATCCCCCCTGTCTGGACACTCACAGTCCCCTGCCAGGACACACAGACACCCTGGACACACAGTCCTCCTGTCTGGACACTCACCCTGGACACTCAGGCTCACTGTCCCCTGTCTGGACACTCACAGTCCCCCTGCCTGGACACTCAGACACACTGGGCACACAGTTCCCCCCTGTCTGGACACTCACCCTGGACACACAGTCCCCCCCTGCCTGGACACTCACCCTGGACAGTGTCCTACTAGCTCTGCTCATTACTTTGTATCCTGTCTAATTGCTCACACGTGACCACACTGCGTTTCCTCTCCTACACTGCTGCATACTCACCCAGTATCCTCCTGCAATACTCACAGTACTACATGAGCCCCTTGTAAGCTCTCACCCTGCCTCTCACTGCCCTCTCCGGTGCTGCCCCTCCTCACCCTGCACCCTCCCTGCTCACTTCCAACACACACTCCCTCGGCTCACAGCCGGAGGGCCGCGGTGCTTCATGGGATTTGTAGTCCCGCCGCGGCAAGCACTACACCTCAATGGAGCCAAGCCCTGTGGGGAACGCAACTACATCTCCCGGCATTCCCCGCGCTGCCACTCATATGCCATCTGCTTTTCAATAGGCGTGTATTTCCCCTTAACCAAATAAATATATTAATAATGCAGTTTCCACCCAGAGCTCATACAGCAGGGCTGTGCCACGTATGTAATATATCACCAGGAATATACATTGGGATATATTAGCACGTGTGCTATATAATCATAATATGTTTGTATATATATATATACACACACACACACACACACACACACACACACACACACACACACACTATATAAATATATATATATCTCAAATAAAAAGATCACTTGTGAGCACATTCACGTTTTAGGCCGCGCTTATAGTGCTGGCGACGTGACCTATGACGTCACCCGTCGCCACCAGCGAAAGTTATTTGATTTTCAGCGACTCGCCAGCGATGTCACGAAAGGGGGCGGGCCGCGGTCTCTGATTGGTTTAGTGACAGTCACATGTGGCGACTGTCTCTAATAAAATCAAATCGACCCGGCCTCAGTTTTTGGTCGCTGTATTTGATTCGGAGCAGCGTCGCCATCGCACTAAAAGCGCAGCCTTAGGCTGGGGCCATGGTACCACAGACCGTGCGCACGTGAGCGAACAGACTGCCTTAAGGCAGTGTTCGCGTCCATGTGGCAGGAGGGGTGCGCTTTGCGCAAAAAATCAGTTCAAACTGATTTCTTGGTGCGACAGGCCGGTAACGTGAGCGGTTCGCCCAATGAGGACGAACCAGCTCCATGATGTCACTGGCCCGCCCCTAGACACGCCCACGGATGGCGCGCGTACCATGGCCGAAAAACGCACCCGCATCAAGCGGGTGACGTCACGGCCGCACACACCTCCGCACGGGCGAAGGCAGCATAGCCCCAGCCTTAGACATGTCTGCAACCCTGCCTTTCACCATTATCACCTAACATACAGTGCTCCCACCGCAGCAAGGGATTCTGGGAAATGACATGCAAATGAGCACACCGTATCACCTTTTGCCTGAAATCCATTTTCACATGGAACCCTTGCTATATGCTATACGGTGGAGGTTTCTTGTTGCCATAACTTAAAATGTGATGATATATAAATATATATATATATATACACACATGTAGAGGTATCAGTACCGTGTTAGCCGAGCTTCAATAATCAAAAAATAATAGCATTATTCCTGTTCTTCGCTGTGACGCTAAAATCCGAAATCGTGATATATTTGCTGGCAGAGCTTTCCGAGATAAACACTGATTCTCTTCTTCCGGCGGTGCTACAAGGGCCACAGCAACGGATGTAACCATCTACTTATTTTTGAGTTCAGAGTAGTATAATATATATACTAAGATAATAATATCTATATATTAGAGAGTATATGTATGTATGTATATTATGTTAATATATACTAACATTACATACAGACCATTGACCTAATAATAACACACAACGACTTTATGCTCTATAACAAATCCTTCCATTCTAAGTGAGAAGCCAAACATGAAAACACGTGCCAATCTCTGAGTAAATAAACATATAACTATTATAACTTATACATCTTTTTTATGTAAAGTGTGTTGGTATATTCTTATATGATATTATCTAAATTAATATGATTTCTTTATATATAAGGTACATATATCACACTGATATGTACTATATACTATTACAACTTATCATTAAAAAAACTGTTTGATAACTAATATGATGATAGTAATAATTTGTATTACTTGTCAAATGTACATTACTTTTCTTGGCTGTTTTCACACGTTTGGAGAATTTAAGAGGCCTCTCAAAAATGGACGCCAGCATGATGGCGAACCAGCTCTGGCAGTTGCCATTGTGTTGTTGGTAGTTTTGGTTTGGGCCTACGCAGAAAGGTCCTTTCAAATTTTGAGTGTACATTACCGAAAGACTCGGTTTTATTGACTATTTTCCCCACCTCACACTATTCCTTTCTCCTCTCCCTCTCCCATATAAAGAATTTAGAGTTGCCAGGTGTCCAGTATTGAAACCGGGACTTGTCCTTTATTTGGACCACTCTGGTTCCAGTAAAAATGAATGATGGGACTAATAGTACTGTGTATACCAGTAATTAACCTGTCGGGCGTGTAGTGTTATAACTCCGTGTATCACCTCGCTGGGCTGTATGTGTGTATACGCGTATTACCTCTCTGGTTATGTGTATACCGTATTACCTGTCTGGCGGTGTGTGTATTACCGGTATTACCTACCCTCTCTGGGCGTGTATGTGTTACCGTATTACCTGCTCTGGGCTTATTGTTGATTCCGGTATTACCTCTCTGGGCGTGTATGTTGTATACCAGTATTCCCCCTGGTCTGGCGTGTATGTGTAATACCAGTATGACCTGGTCTGGGGTGTATGTGTTATACCGGTATTACCTCTCTGGGCGTGTAATGTGTATACGGTAGTTACACTCTTCTGGATTGATAAGGTGTATTAACAGTATTCCTCTCCAGATCTCATTTACGATGTGTATATCGGTGATTAACGCTCTGGGCATTATGTGTATACCCGGTATTACCCCTCTGGAGTGTAGTGTTATATACCGTATTACCCTCTCATGTGCACGATTATGTGTAACCGGTATTACCATTCTTCTGGTACTTATTGTTTATAACAGCTATGTACCTCTCCAGCAGTAATTGTATATCGGTATAACTCTGGCATGTATGTTTATACCGTATTACCCTCTGTGATGTATGTGTATACCGGTAGTACCTCTCTGGGCGTTGTATTGTATACCGGTATTACCCCTACCTCCCTGGGCGTGTATGTGTTATCGTATTACCCTCTCGGGGCGTGTTATGTGTATACACTAACCAACGTCCTCCGTGCGTGTAGTGTATACCGGTATTACCTCTCTGGGCGTGTATGTGTATACCGGTATTACCTCTCTGGGCGTGTATGTGTATTCCGGTATTACCTCTCTGGGCGTGTATGTGTATACCGGTATTACCTCTCTGGGCGTGTATGTGTATACCGGTATTACCTCTCTGGGTGTGTATGTGTATACCGGTATTACCTCACTGGGTGTGTATGTGTATACCGGTATTACCTCTCTGGGCGTGTATGTGTATACCGGTATTACCTCTTTGGGTGTGAATGTGTATACCGGTATTACCTCTGTAACGGTTTTTCCAGGCCCACCCAATCTCACATTGGCCCCTGTGGTCTACTGGCCCCATTATATGTATGTATAGTGTGTGGTGCACCTGCTGGCTTACAGGACTCCTGAGTCTCCTGTTTGGTTGGTATGGGGATATCAGCACGACAGGCATCTGAGGTAGTGTGGTCTGAGTCCTACTCACATCCGATGCAGCGCCTCCACCTCATCAGGATCTCTGTGGCCGCAGGGGGATGTGTCTGATGAGGACCTCCTCTGTGGTGCCTCCTTCTGTGTAATGACTCCACACATACACAGCAAGTGTTTGGTGAAACTTGGTATCTTTATTGACATCATCACGCAGACTGCCCCTCACAGCGGTCGTCCTAGCCGCTCATTTCCATGTACTACATCCTCTAAGAAGTTCCTTCCCTCTCAATGGAGTTGGATCACCTCTCCCCTCAGGGAGATCACCACCTGTGTCAGGTCCCTGAACACTGTGTAGATAACTATTAATTATATCTGACAGCCTTAACTGCTGCAGACCTCCAGAACTGAATCATAACTGATCCACTGATTAACACTCTCCAACAACCACTAACTTTAGGCAGTCTGTGTCTTATATAGACTCAGAAAACAGCCACACCTCTTGTGTCACTAATAGTGGACACAGAGCATGTTACCACTCCCCTTGTGTACATATGACACCCCACCAGGGTGTGAGGGCAAACCTCCATGATTGATGCTGGCAATCCTGCATACTTACCAGGTTTTACTACCAGCATGAGAGAGAACTGTACACCATTTTTATACATGGCTACATTCTCCCCCTGGTGAAACCCAACGGCCCGGCTGGGACCTAAATTTGTGGAACCTTCTTCCAGGTAGCGCTGCAACACACAACCAAACAGCATATTATAAAAATACATTACACAGTTCTCATCATTCTTGGCATGATAAACATAATCACAAACAGTGCCTGCTGACCAGCAGACTGCACTGCTCCTAAGGAGAATCCCCATTCTACTATACTAATAGTAGTGCCTAGGATCTGGCTTTTGCACCTCCCTACCAGTTATATCCTTAACTGTCACACTATGCTTTCTGGGCGGCCCACTTTCTGGCCGGTACTCCATCCGGTGCATATAAATGTTGCGCCCAACACTCCACACCCTCATCAGCTGTGTGATCCGCTCCTCTGTCTTGTACCCAGCGTACCCACCTGACTTATTCATGATATATTCTTCTATGGTTTCCCTTAGCCATGCATCTCTCCCATCCTCAATTTCCTGCATCAAGGGTTCTGGCACATAAGGGTACTCCAACCCATGGGACTTTTTATACTTGGTATCAATGGCTCTTTCAGCTCTACTGGTGCGGATCAACTTCTTGTTGCCTGCCCTGCCTGGCAGCACCCATGATAATGGCTCGTCCGGTTTTACTGGGTCCCTAAATATGGCTGACCCTCGGGGATTCACTACCCCTGCATGTATATCGTGCCACCGTAGGCGAAGTTCCTCTAATCGTTCCTCCTCTGTGAACTCCCCTACACCCCACCAATAATCCACGATTCCTTCCCTCCTCAATATGAACCGCGTACGGTCCAACCAGGCCTCATACCCCTCAAACTTCGGCGCCCACCACCTGGTTTCTTTCTCTCTGACTCTTTCTGGTACCGCCACTGTACCCTCACTGTCTTCCGGCTCTCCCCCTGAGGATATCCCTGAAGTACCGATAGATCTAGCATTAGAACCTAAGCGTTTAGACCTACATTTTACATCCATTATACTGTTGCTCCCACTAGTACAAGACGACTCCTTCCTCCTATGCATTTCCCTCCCCGATCCCTCATCGGAGATAAAGCAATCACCCCAGTCCAGGTTCTCCCCAGTCCGTTCCTCGGAAGTGGCCCGTGACTCCCCAGACAACCCTTGGCTAGACTGGGACCCAGATGAGGAAGTGACAGGGGCAGGTGTCTTAACTATGGCCGGGGATTGGGCATAGGGAAACGCTGTCGGCAGACGCGGGGCTACGACCCACAACTTCTCGCTACCTTAACCGGTACCATCGGACAGGCATTCCGGTTCACCCGTCTCACGATTCCCAGGCTTCCGCAGGGCCTGCCAGCTCTTCCCGGACCCAGACGACCTGGCGCAGCACGGCAGTCGCAAGGTCGCGGCCATCTTCCATCCCGCTCCGCTGTGTCCGCCGGATGTGACGTCATCTATCTCGCGGGACTCACCGCCGCCGGAAGTGAAGGTTCAGCTCTCCGCTCCACTCGGGTTAGGCTTTCCTCCGCCGTTGCCACCACCGGCGCCTGTGGAGGGTAAGGGTGTGTCTCACCGCTCCGTTGGCTCGGGATAGGTTCTTCTCCGCTGCCCGCGTTGGAAGTCACCACGGCCTTGGGACTCCGCCGCTCCGGTTGTCTCCGCACAGGCGACCTCGGCCCCTCGAGACTCCGCTCCGCAGCGACACAGGTAAGTGCTGGTTCTTTTGCAACACCGCTGTAGTGGTCCGCCGGTAGTCGCATCACCACCGACGTCGGGTTCGCTTGCTCCTCGTCAAAGGATCCGAACTCCGACTCGGAGAGTGGCACTCCCGTAGGGGACCGACGGTGAGGTTCCAGGTTCTCACCGCGGTTGTAGACCCCTTTCTCTTTAGGCTCTGTCGCAATCATCAACAGCGATCCCAATTCTCCGGGATCTGCTGGCTCTTTCTTGACTTTAGGCGAGGCTTCAGCCGTCAGCTTGGCTGTTTCCGCTCCCGCCTCCACGGTCTGTCCCAGCACAAAGGGCTGCACGGCCCATAGGTAGTGGATGCCACATTGGGGGCACCTAGCCGTTGTGCTGGCTACACCACCCGGCAGTCGGCACTGCCTGCACAGGCACCTTATCGTTTCGGTGTCACCCGCCTTGATTACCAGGAAGCCTCCTGGTAACGAGTAGGGGTGAGCTGAGATGTCCATCTCTTTTTCCTTTCCGACGATAGCGCTGATTACAGGGGACACTTTCTGTAGTGGTCTTGCCTGTTCACCAGCTCCTCGCAACTGAAGGGCAGGGGTCGGTTTGTTAACTCCTCCCTCAGCCAACTCCACTCTCATTTGGCACAATTGGAAACCACTCCCCCTGGTAGATATTAGGGGAGGGTCCCACAGATTCACTGGGTGCCCCAGCATTGGCTCTGAGCCCGTCACAGTCCATGAGGGCGCGGCCACAGCTTTCGCGCCATACCCCCCAGCAGGGTGGGGTTCTTTGCTTGGTGCCAATCCCAGCCAACTTCTTGCAATTCTAGCATTTGCAGAATTTTCTGCACTCGGCCCACGCGGTCTGACAGGGCAGCGGGAGCCGCCATCTTGGTTTACACGGCCATTCACATAAGCAACTGAGGTAGATTTTTGGTTATAGCTCACCGTCTGGCAAGCAGATACTCCGTTTTCTCCGCACACAACCACAATGTCCTCAACACTGTTGTAACAGGGGAGTAATCCCTGTTCAAGTAATGTGCCTTTAATCTAGCAGTGTGGTGGTTAACTGCTGGTAGTCAATTAATAAACACCACCTGCCAGATCTGGATTGCTTACAAAAGCCTGTCTGTTGAGACAGGAAGTGACTCCTTAGCTCTGACTGAGAGCTGAACTTTGGGAGACAGAGCAGTGTTCTTGAGTCTCCCAGGAGAGACTGACCAAGAGAACACAGATCTCTGGAGCTGACCGGTCTTGAGCTCTGCCCAGCATAGCTGATTGCAAGACACCAAATAAGACTTCTAAACCTGGATGCTGATTTTCTGTGCACGGGTGCGGTTCCAGGAGAGCAGAGAAGCGTACTCTACAGCAGCTAACAGATAAGACTTTCATTATTAAGAGACTGCTTATATCTGCTTATTTCATGCTATATGTTTTGGGGCTGCGAGACATGCTTGACTTAGGGAGTTGTGAATTAATTGCATGGTATTTTCACTAGAGATACTCCCAAGTGAATAGAAGCTTTGTTCCCCCCCCCCCCCCCCCCCTGTGTTTGGATGATTTCCCCGATGAAAAGAAAAGGCACAATAAAGCCTTATTATAATTTCACCTTATAAAATCCTCCAATTGTTACCTCTGTGAGTGTCCCGTCTACATATGGTGTCCGAAGTGGGACGAGAGGTGTCTTGAAGTTAAAAAGGACCGGAGATTTTTATGTGATTTTTTTTTTTGTTATCTTTTTGCCTACAAACAAGTCTGAGCAACTTAGGAAAAAAAAAAAAAAAACCTCATGCAGCAAGAATCAGAGTTAAAGGGAATCACACCACTGAAACCAACACTGCACTAAAAACTTACAAAACACAATGGACTCTTTGCCCCAATCCAAGAGGAGAGAGACTGCTGAAGTGCTAAACCTTATTTGCCTATCACAAAGTGTATATGGTCATTGAAAGGGTTGTTGTGGTGCTTCCAGCCATAGTCAGGGTTCAAGAAGTGAGTCAGCCCTTAAAAAGGGATGGTGGTTTTGTTTTGTTTCAAAGTTTCGCTGAAGCATGAATACAGATGGTGACCCACGAGTGGTACTGATTTTGCAAATAAAGGTTTGCCACAACCGCATAGGGCTACCAGCTCTGAATGGAGTATATATGCAGAAAAGTGTGAAAATTGATACGACTGTGCTGAAGCAGGGAATTTTAGCAAACAAATGCTGAGGTGTAAATTGCCCTAGAGGGGAAAAAGTGATTTCTGAACTGTGTAAGTTTTTTCAAAACTAATGCTGAATTTGAGTCACCTGTCGGAAGAAAAAAATAGTCCACTGCAAAGAATGTTTTTTTTTTCTGCAGTAAAAAAGTCTGCCTATAATATATCTTGGAGCAAAAACAACACCCAAATGTGTGAAGTTTGAATGCCATAATACCAAAGATGAGACTGAAATTTACTGAACTCAGGCAGAAACCAAATTCTGTTGCTGAAGCGGAGAGATATGCACCTAGCAAAGTAAATGGTGTAAAGCAACAGAAGTTTTTTCCTACACCTACACATTCACTACTAATGAGAGTTTATAACCTAGCAAGTAATGGTGAAGCAAATAGACTTTTACCTAGCACTGCAACATCATGTATACCTGATGAGAGAAAAATGCATGCACAGTACTGCTGATATTGTAAACTTATCACCAAGAAAGAAAAATTCTACAAGATGCCTGGTGAGAGCTACGACCTCTACAAGCAAAATATCCCACCTTGTAGGACTACCATAATTGGGGTGTTCTAGCAAATACAGGTGGTACAGCTGCAATAGCGCCTCCTGAGGTCAGGCAAAATTACACCTGAAAGCCTAAAAATGAAGACAAGATGCGCGTTCCTGTAATGAACCCTACCCCCCACGGAAGAGTGGCCCTTCCAGTCTAATAAAGACAAGACTCTCTTATGGGGAACCGAACCGAGTCACACCCCAAGAATGGTAGGGTGCCTGAACTCAGCACAACAGAAAAGACCGCTCCCTTTGATGAACAATAGTGATCAGAAGGAGACAGGCGGTAGCAGCAGATCACCCAATATTTCTGTCAGCTAAAGCAACTGCAAGAAAAGACCTGGCGTATATAATGAACTGCTAAAATTTCAAATGAAGTTAGACCCCAATATCCCTGAAGGGAGGTGTCATCCAAATCAAAAAAGGCGGAAAAGAAAAAGAAAACCAGTTCTTCACTTACCGTGGAAGGAACAGACACGTCACGCAGATCCGGTCTGTGAGGAAGGGGGACCGAGTTGCCCTGCAGCCTAGAGAAAATGGAGATTCATCCCGCGGGTAACCGAATATCCAGAGGGCCCAAGGCAGAAGTCGTGTACCCCAAGTAAGTGTCCTGTCCGGTGCCAACGTGAGGAACCCTCAACCAACCCTCCCAGGGAAGTGGAGCCAGAACCATGAGTGACGATCCTTGACCAACCCTAAGGATGCCCTGAAAATGCCAGGCATGACTGTGATATTGCTCCGTGAACAATTGAAACAAAGGAAGATGGTTACACAGAGCTCGAAAAAATAACGTGAGGCTACAAAAAAAGATGTGCTCACAATTTACTCTTTAGCCAGAACAGAATTGGACTATCTCAAGACTGGGCTAGAATACTGCCAAAGGCTACTATTTCCGCCATGGATGAAAAAGCAGAGCAATCTGCTAAAATGTGGCTATGCTAAGAACGGGAATATGAGGAGGCACTGAAGCAGATGACAGTCTTCCAGCAAGAATTCACAACCTTTCGCATAGAGCTGAATGCCTCACAACAGGAGGTCAACAGGTCCTCTGGATAAGGTGGACGTATCTCAGAAAGAGGTTCAGACACTCCGCAGAGCACTGGATGCCTCACATCATAAGACCAACAGCTGGCGCACGAGACCTGAAGTTTTCCGAAAGAGAACTACACAAGTCTCACTGAGGAGCTGGACATGCTAAAAAACTACTGTCAATCTTGATACATATACTCAAAGTTCTCACTCGAAGGATTTCCAGACCCCAAGCTAGAGAAAGAAGTCTACGCCAGGTTGTCATTGTAAGGAGAAAGGGGGTGGCCCGGATTAAAGCGGTTTATCCCCATTTGGCCATCCCCTGACCCTCACCAGGGAGACAGGGGTTAACTGGGCTGTAGGTCCAGAAATGTGATTTAACCCTTGTTATACATGTAATGTGTAATCCCCTGTTCCCATGTTTTATTGTAATATCTTGTTTAATCAGTGTCTGCATCACACCACACTAGGATCCATCCGGGACCACAAGGTTAATATGTTGGTTAGTGATTATAGCCCTTTGTGTAATTTTCCGTCCTTTTCAGGCACCATTTGTCAGGGTCCCATAGCCGCATTGGAGCTCCATGTGTTGGAATGGCGAATCTTGCTGTCTGGGTCCTGTTTCCTGTTGAAGACCAGATATGGCTGTCCGAGAGAGGAGCGGCGGTTTTCCCATTGTAAGTCAAGGGCCCATTGACTTCAATGGAAATCCCTCGAAGGACTTTTCCAGGAACGAGTTGGCTGCCGTCCAAACCGCAAAAACCACAAAGTTTCACTACGGTTTTAATAAGAGAGCTTTGATCACTTAACAGTCAAGTTCAACGACAAGTGGTGTGGGAATAAACAGTTCTAGAGCACATAGAAATAAATTCTTTTTTCCCCTAGTTCCTAGACCTCCCCCCACTCGACCACAACCGGGTCCCCGTATTCTGGACCCCCGATAAGGGTCGAACCAAGAAGAGCGAGTCGCGCCATAGGTTCCTATGGCGGCGGCAGAAACAGCTCAGGAAAACGGCTAAGTGAAAAAGCTGAAATTTGGGAATCCATAGCTCCGGTTCCGGAGGGTCCAGAGGATCAGGGTTTGGGGTATCTATAGTCACTGCTCCGGCATCACTGCAGAACCATCCTTGACCCTCTTGGACCAACCCGATGGAGTATGGACCCCCTTGAAAGTTCGGGACTTTTCCCATAGACTCCAATGGCGGCCAATCTCCGTTGACCGGCTATGGCGGAAAACCCCCATTGACTTCAACGGCGGCATCACCCCGTTGAAAGTCTATGGCGGCGGATTCCCATAGCCGCCAACGGCGGCGGTTTGCCATAGAAAGTCTATGGCGGCGGAGCCCGTTGTTTTCAATGGGGATTTAGTGAAAAAACGTGATTTAATTTACAGCGGAGTTTTTTGTATTAAAATAGGAAACGGTTTAAGGTGTATTTGTGTATCTCCGGTTCCGAAGGTCATAGCAAGTCGCAAATTGGACCATAGGGTGTCCCAGTTCCGGCATTGAGAACTGGGAAGTTTGGACCTGCTGGACCCAACGGAACCGGATATTTTAAAATGTTTGTGTTTTATTCTTCATACTGTGTCCCAAAGCAGGGATAAAACCCAGAGGAAATTCCTTTGCATACCAGGGTAGCATATGGCCAGAGAGGCGACCCAATGTCTAGGACTTAAGTATTGTTCAAAGGATTTTGTCACCTCCACTGTTTACATGAGGGCGGAGATTACTCAAACCAGAGCAGTCTTTAAGTGTCCCATTTAACACCTTACAACAAAGAATATCCTGCCAGGAATCCAATCTGGTAGACTAGCTGGCATTCCTGATGCAGATGAGGGGCTACAGAAATGAGCCCCCAGAGTTCTAATGCGCATGTACCAGCTAGCAGGGGGGCATGTATCAAAATGTGTTCCCACTTAATGAGTGGCTAGAGGTAATTGAAGACCAATCACCTGTATTTAATGTTAAGGATAGGGCACAAAAGGTTTATAAACTGTTGTCCACCCTTTATCCTTTGTCTTCTGATATCATCTGAATTATTACCTGATTGCGAGAGAATTGCTATGCTACATACTTCTCATCCCCCATCCCCAAAGTAAGTGTACTTCTTGTCTGTTACTGTATTATTTCGTGTGTTCACCTATCCAAAGGAATAAATATACTTTATTATATCTAAGCCTCGTTCAGTTCAAACCCAGTTATTTGTGTAAATTACAGCCTGTGATAAGCTATCGTCACAGGCTTGTATATTAACTGGTGGCAGCGGCGGGATTGAACTGGACCTGGATTACAGTATTCTGTGGGGTACTGTGATCCAGTGGGAACTTGATGGTAATTGCAAATTCCTGGGACTAAAGATATTGAACACACGGTAGTGCAACAAGTAACGCAAGTTGTCACACCACCTCACTGCTGCGACCCAGAACCATGAGTGAAGCGGAAAACGTCTACTACCTGAGGAAAAGAACTCAGCTAAGAGACAAGTGCCATGAATATGGACTGGAATATGTGGACCAGGAGGTCGAGGACATGGTTGCCGCAATCACAGAATATGAAGCCGAGCGGGCAGAGTCTCAGGATACGGCTCAGCTTGCCCTTGTACAGCCGCCCGGAGATCAGTAACTGAACCCAGTGCCGGAGCGGCAGAATCCCGGGGAGGGGACAAGTGAACCTCCCTGGACAAGTGCGACAGGAGGGGCACTGATGGCTGCGGCCACCAGTCCGTTTACCCCACATCAGGGGGTCACCAGGACGCGAGCCAGGTTATTACAGCGTTACTACTGGCCAGGGGCATCCCGTGATACGAGCAATTTCTGCCGCTCCTGTGATGCCTGCCAGCGAGTGGGTAAGGCAGGCGACCGTGTGAAGGCACCCCTGAGACCCCTACCGATAATAGGGGAACCCTTCCAGAAGGTAGCGATGGACCTTATAGGACCCCTCATGATTCCTAGCAGGTCAGGGAAGCGCTACATCCTCACGGTGGTGGATTTTGCCACCCGGTACCCTGAGGCGGTAGCGCTTGGCACCATAAGTGCCAAGACAGTGGAAGCAGCTTTGCTGAACATTTTCTCTAGGGTAGGTTTCCCTAGTGAGATCCTAACCGATCAGGGGTCGCAGTTCATAAGTGAACTGTTACATTGTCTCTGGGATGCCTGCGGTGTACAGCACCGGCGCACTACCCCTTACCATCCCCAGACAAACGGATTATGTGAGAGGTTTAACGGTACCCTGAAGCAGATGCTTCGGACCTTAATAGAGGCGGAGGGGAAAGACTGGGAGATTCACCTGCAGCACTTGCTGTTTGCATACCGAGAGGTACCGCAAGAATCTACAGGCTTCTCCCCCTTCGAGCTACTATATGGCCGCAGGGTACGTGGACCTCTGAACCTATTCCGTGAGGGATGGGAAGGGGAGGCAACTGCTACTGATGCTTCAGTGATCCAGTATATAGTAGATCTCAGAGACCGGTTAGAGATGCTCATGGGGGTGGCCCAGGACCACCTCAGGGCTGCTCAGACCAAGCAAAAGCAATGGTATGACCAGCATGCCCGTAGCAGAGAATTCATCCCAGGACAGCAGGTGCTTGTTCTCAAACCCACTCGGGAGAACAAGCTGATGGCTGCCTGGTCGGGACCGTACTCGGTTATGCGAAAGGTGAATGAGTGCAACTATGTTGTACAGGTAGCGCCTGAGAGGCACAAGACATACCACATTAACATGTTGAAGGAATACAGAGCACCGAGTATGGGAGCAGTGCTGGCCATTTGTAGCCCACTGCTGGAGGATCCGGTGAGCAATGCTCTGCCTGATCTCCTAGGGGAGGCTAGGCAGGGAAACACTGTAGAGCAGGTAGAGGTAGGGGCACAGTTGAGTGCTAGGCAGAAGGGAGAAGCCAGGGACATGCTAGCTCAGTTTAGCGCCCTCTTCACTGACATGCCAGGGACCACACATCTCACAAAACACCCAGTGCACATAGGGGACCTGCAGCCTCTGCATAAGCACGCTTATAGAGTGTCAGCAGAGGTGAAGACAAGTATGGAGAGAGAGATAGATGAGATGCTGACCCTAGGGGTAATTACTCCATCCCAGAGCCCTTGGGCAAGTCCAGTAGTCCTAGTTCCTAAGAAGGACAAGACCACCCGGTTTTGTGTGGACTACCGGTTGCTCAACGCTGGGACGGTGTCAGATGCTTACCCCATGCCCTGCATGGATGTGTTACTAGATGAACTCGCGGGGGCAAAGTATCTGACCACCATGGATTTGAGCAAAGGCTACTGGCAAATCCCACTGACCCTGGAGGCTAGGGAGAAGTCAGCATTCATCACTCCAAGTGGCCTCTATGAGTTTTTGGTGATGCCATTTGGGATGAATAATGCCCCGGCTACCTTTCAACGCCTGGTCAATAGGTTACTGGAAGGGATGCAGAGCTATGCCAGGGCTTACTTGGATGACATTGCTGTCTTTAGTAGTTCCTGGGAATCCCACATAGGACATGTAGCTGCGGTGCTGGATAGGATCAGGGAGGCTGGGCTTACCTTAAAACCCACTAAGTGTATGGTAGGGATGGCAGAAGTCCTGTACTTAGGGCACAGGGTGGATGGAGGGCATCTCAAACCAGAGCCAGCCAAACCAGCCGTTGGCGGCTATGGGAATCCACCGCCATAGACTTTCAACGGGGCGACACCGCCGTTGAAGTCAATGGGGGTTTTCCGCCATAGCCGGTCAACGGAGATTGGCCGCTATTGGAGTCTATGGGAAAAGTCCCGAACTTTCAAGGGGGTGTATACCGGTATTACCTCTCTAGGTGTGAATGTGTATACCGGTATTACCTCTATGGGTGTGTATGTGTATACCGGTATTACCTCTCTGAGTGTGTATGTGTATACCGGTATTACCTCTCTGGGTGTGTATGTGTATACCGGTATTACCTCTCTGTGCGTGTGTGTGTATACAGGTATTACCTCTCTGGGCGTGTATATGTATACCGGTATTACCTCTCTGGGTGTGTATGTGTATACCGGTATTACCTCTCGCGTGTATGTGTATACGGGTATTACCTCTCTGGGCGTGTATGTGTATACCGGTATTACCTCTCTGGGCGTGTATGTGTACACCGGTACAAGGCCTGTGTTCTGCCCAATCCTGGGCTCAGACCTTGGACCCTCCCCCAGGGTACTTAAGGGGCTGCACTTCCTACATTTCGTCAGCTGTCTCTCCCCTGAGAGACTGGTCCCACAGAAGAGGGTGCGCAGTGCTCTGGCCACCTTCTATCCCCTCCCTTAGGGGAGTGGGAGTGAGGGGATAGAAGGATGAGGGGAAGAGCATCGGGGATGAGGGGAAGAGCAAGGACCAACCTTTGGGGTGCATGCCTGGGGTTGAGTTCAGGGACCATCACAAGGCTGGAACCCAGAGTCAGGGCCGCCAACTGAAATCATGGGGCCCAGGACAAATGAAAGGAGCAGCCCCCCCCCATAGCGCACCTACCACAGAAAAAAAAATTAACGCGCAACTTTTACTTAACTGTTTTCTTCTTATTGTAATACGAAAAAAACATTACAATGCAATCTGTTTATTTTTAATATTTTCAACAAAAGACAAAGATACCCAATGCTATATCCAATGTGACAAAAGGCCTGGGGGCATCCAGTATGGGCCTGGGGGGGTTAAGTATGGGTGACTGCCCTTAAGACTGACTGCCTGGGTGGGTGACTGACTGCCTTGACCGACTGCCTGGGTGGATGACTGACTACCTGGGTGGGTGGGTGACTGACTGCCTGGGTGGGTGACTGACTGCTTGGGTGTGTGACTGCCTTGACTGACTGCCCTCGATTGACTGCCAGGTGGGTGACTGCCTGGGTGAGTGACTGCTTGGGTGGGTGACTGCCTGGGTGGGTCGGTGGGTGGGTGACTGACTGCCTTGACTGCCTGGGTGGGTGGGTGACTGATTGCTTGGGTGGGTGGGTGACTGTCACGGTAGCTTATGACAAGATATAATGAACACCAAATATCTGGGTAGAGTGTAGGGAAGCAAGGAGCACAGCTGAGTAGAAGTCTGCAGGGAGACTTCTACTTCAGCTGTGCTCCTTGCTTCCCTACACTCTGATTTCCCTGATCAGGATTGCACGCAGTGGAACTTCGTCTGGATGGATTTCATATTCCTATACACTCAATGGAAAGGTAATGGGCAGTAGCCCTCATTCTATGTTACCTTGGTCCCTATTTAGGGAAGTGTATATGTTAAGGGGGGTAAGCAGGGTAAACCATATCTGCGGTAGTCGCGCTGACTGACCGCTAGGTCCCATGTTCATGTCCCCCCTTGACCTAGTATTATATAATTGCTGGAATTATTTATAGAAGTTCCTATCTACCTATATGCTGTAATACAGTTGGTGAGTCCATACACTTGTATGAGCGTCAATCTCTACGTTTATACACACAAGTGGCACATGCGGTGACGAATTCCTTTATGTCCTTGCGCATCCCTGGTCACCATAAGGTCCTTTCCAGAAGATCAATAGTTCTCCTTGTACCTGGATGACCAGAGCTGTTTGATGAATGAATGACCCCATTCCAAAACCTTTTGACGATAGGCTGGTGCGGTGAAGAGACGACCCTCTGGATCTTCGAGACCCTCCAGAATATCAGTCTGACCTCTTGTGATGTCCTCCACAGCATCAAATGTGTTGGCAGAGATGATACATGATTGGAGAAGTATGGTTTCCTGTCGGTCCTCAGCCCTGTCTTCTACAAGAAATTGGCGGGAGAGGGCATCTGCCGTCACGTTTTTAAAGCCTGCTAGATAAGAAATAATGAAATTGACGCGAGAGAAGAATAGGGACCATCGAGCTTGTTGCGACCCCAGGCGGCGAGCGCCTTCAATGTAGAGCAGATTCTTATGATCTGTCAGAATAGTTACAGGGTTTTCTGTACCCTCGAGCAAATGCCTCCATTTCTCCAAGGCCATCTGGATGGCCAACAGTTCACAATTGCCCACATCGTAATTCTGTTCGGCAGACAATTTTTTTTCTTTAAAGAATGCACAAGGGTGTAGTTTGACTTGTGGGGGTTTCCTTTGGGACAAGATTGCTCTGCACCAACATCAGAAGCATTCGCCTCGAGCATGAAGGGTAGTCCTGGATCAGGATGCACCAGCACGGTGGCTGACACAAACGCTGTTTATAGCTTTTCACATGCTTGAAGGGCTGTAGGAGACCAAAGTGCCGGTGTCATGGTAGACCAAGCATATTAAGACTTTTAATTACCGGGATAATTGATTGAGAAAAGCAGAGAGATAAAAATAAATTGCGTTTATTCACATAACAAACGAACACAACTATGTTACACAAATTACAGGCAAAAGACACACTTACTTTGGAAACTGGGATAACAAAACTAATCTTTTCTAGTTGCAACCAAACATGAAAATAATTCCCGGCCACCTTTCTTTCCTGTGGCCTCTTGCTGTTGGATTCTGGTCACTTAGCCTCTGAGAAATGTAGGCAATTTACACAGAGCTGGACTTCTCAAATGGGACTGAATCTAAGGTGAATCACACAAGATGGAACTGATGATGGAACTCATGAAAAACTTAGATGGATCTGATGGAACTCTTTGCATGATAGAACTGATGGAACTCTTAGATGGAACTAACTCTCTGACTGGACATATAGAACAAAGTTCTGTAACATAAAGTGCTCCAATGTATCAGGTCACTGGTCAGATAAACAATTAAATAGATAACTTGATTGAAGAAAATTCATAATGCAGGTAACCAACATATCAGTGAGTACTGTACAGCACACAGGTCTGCACTTGTGTAATGAGAAGCATATTTAAATCCTGGTAGGTGATATAGATTGGGGGTATAAAGCAGCTCCCACTAATTTCACTTCCTATTAGGACTGCGTCTCAAAGGCAGAAATCGGCCCTGTGTGTAATATCCCAGCAGCAACCAAACATAAGTCAATGATAGGGAGTTACTCAAATATGGGTCCTGTTGTTTCTCCGTGGGCGTGCATCACGCGGTGTAAGCGGATAAGCGGATAGATGATCCCAGCAGGGAAAAGAAAGCAGAGCACAGCCGCGCACATGAGGGGTTAATCCAGGACTACAGTAGGTCTGTTGAAAATTTCATGGCTATACGACAACATGGTGCAGACAGGTAAAAATAGTTCCTCTTACGTATTTCACAACTTAGATGGCGCTTCGTCAGAGAGTATACAGCATATGTATGAGGCTTCTCTCTTGTGGCTTGTTTCTCCCAACCGGAAGTGAAGTATCGGGATATTCTCATGCAATCATTGGCTGGTGCTTAATGAGTATAAACATGAAGGTAACGTCATCTATTTAATATGATGGGGGAAACTGAAAAATTTGACTGTCGCCATAAGGGAGGACTCAAAATACATCACAATAAACTGCAAGCATAAACCTAAATGGATGCTGAGACAAACAGTATAAAACAGAAAGGTTAAAAACAATACTGTACTAACGGAGGTACTGAGGACAAAGGGTGCAAATCCTTATTGTGTAACAAGAACATGAGGTATAATAAAATAATATATAAATAAATAAACAGATCTATGTTTAATCCATAGCACTATGCTATTCTGGAAAAAATAATAATTAATGATAACAGCATATAACAATTTAATCATTCGTTATAAGGGTCTCAGATGTGATAAATATAAGCTACAAAGCACTGTTAACCCGTGGAGTATAATAATGAATGCATTGGTACTACAAATATGAATAATAAGTACAATGGACTAAAATGTTTTAGTCCAATACATAATGATAATACGGAAAAAGATGTCACTGAAAGATCAATAGTAACCAAAGGGGCATAAAGTCAAGGAGATCAACACAAGGGAGACTTATACTCATTAGATCCTTAGAGGGGAAGAGAAATACTAACCCAAGAAATGTTTTAATTCCCAGTCAGTGTTTCCCCCTGGGTGTCAATGGCCCAAGGGTATAAATCCAATACATTTCTTTTTGATTGAGAACTGCTTCTCTATTATCCCCCCTAGTATGTTTTGGAATGTGCTCTAAGGCACTGAAGGTGAAGGTTCTAATTGAGCCCTGGGTACACGTAGAAAAATGTTTGGATACTGGAAATCTGTCATCTTTTTTCTTTACTGATCTGAGATGCTCAGATATTCTAATTTTTAAAGGTCGGATGGTTCTACCTATATAGATACTTCCACATGCACAATTTAGTGTGTAGATGACATCGTTTGTAGCACATGTCATAAAATGCTTTATTTTGTGTACTTGTCCCGTATATTTACATTCAATCTTTGAGAGTGGGGCTGCATATTTACAGTAGTTGCAATTACCACATTTGTGGAATCCTTAGGGAAGACTCTGTTTCTGCTGTGTATTGTGAGATGAGACAAAAAGACTTGGAGAAAGATGATAACAAATTGTTTTTGCTTTTTTATTTACAAATTTTGGATACTGTATGTCTGCATCATAGTCCCCAAATCTTTGTCCAAATGTAAAACCTTCCAGTGTTTTTCTATAATGGCTTTTATTTGGCTGACTCGATTAGTATAAGTAATAATAAACAATGGGACATCTTCATTGTTTTTATTATTATCCCCACTAGTGCAATTCCATCTCTTTTGTTTGTTGATATTGGTCTTTTTGAGCGGCTTGTCTCTAAGGCTCGCATATAAGCTGTATTATTTCTAACGGCGGAGCAAGTTTTATTCATCAGGTGCAGCCGCACCAAGTCGTTTTATTAATATTTGCTGTATTATGTTTTGCATTTATGTTTTATTAAATTGCTCTGTTTATACATCTTATATCATCCTTGGTTAATACACTATTGCAGTGTTCTATATGTTTTGTCTCCCGTTTCTTGAGGTCATCATTCTTAAGAAGATAACTTTGTCCACACTCGTTTCCAATCCCATAGGGCACCCCTTGTCTTTGGCCAAAGTGTTGTAAGCCCTTGAGCCCCTCTAAGGCAGACCACGTCTCAAGGGTCCTAACACTAATATAAATTCTTAATAACCTGTACATTACCAGGAAGAATGATTTATAATAAATCTGTCAAAATTAGTTGCATAGTTCTTAGTCTGATTGAAGCTCTTATTAACCTGTACATTACCAGGAAAAGCACTCTGTATTAGATTTGTCACAATCAAACTGCAAGCAAGCAAGTTCCCCTGAGAGTGGGAGATGCAATGGAGTGAGCTTTAAACCATTTGAAAGTGGGAGGGGATAAGCTTGCAACTAGGAAGGAGGGGCCACCATCCAATCAGCCAGGACCAGCTGAACAAGGATTGTAAAACATACAGGACACCTACAAGCTCATATTGAACCCCAAAATAACCACAACATCATCCCTGGACCGCAGTCCAGTTAACCCCTTGTCTCTCTGGTGAGGTAAGGGGATAGCCATATGGGGTGCAACCCCTTTAATACCGGGCCACCCCCTTTCTCCCTCTACAGTGACTGCCTTGTCTGAGTGCCCTCGACTGACTGCCAGGTGGGTGACTGCCTGGATGGGTGGGTGACTGCCTTGACTGACTGCCCTCGACTGACTGCCAGGTGGGTGAATGACTGCCTGGGTGGGTTCTGACTGCCTAGATGAGTGGGTGACTGACTGCCAGGGTGGGTGACTGACCGACTGCATGGGTGGGTGGGTTTTTGACTGACTGCCTCGGTGGGTGACTTCCTGGGTGGGTGACAGACTTTCTGTGTGGGTGACTGACTGCCTGGGTGGGACTGACTTTCTGGGTGGGTGGGTGACTGACTGCCAGGGTGGGTGGGTGACTGACTGCCAGGGTTTACTGGCTGCCTGGGTGGGTGACTGCCAGGGTGGGTTGGTGGGTGACTGGCTGCCTGGGTGGGTGACTGCCTGGGTGGGTGGGTGGGTGATTGACTGCCAGGGTGGGTGGGTGTGTGACTGCCTGGGTGCAAGGAATCGGGGAACACGTCCCTTGCGGGTGTTCCCTCCTTACCTGCGGCATCTCTGTCCCCCGCTCTGTTTACAGAGCTCATGCGCACACGCAGCTCTTCTACTCACACCACGGAGTTTGGCTCCGCCCCCCGGTCGCGTTGCGCATCTCTCTCGTGCGGCGCGCACATGTGACGCCGTGCACCGCTCCCCAGCTGCGTGGCAAGTATTGTAATTGCCCACTTGTCTCCTGCAGCCAATCTCTGCCCCCGCAGAGGCCGCACCTCCGTTCCGCCCCTGCCTCATTGGATCCTGCCTGCTATAAATGCCTTGCTCATTCACTCCTGCGTCGCTGAGCATAACCTGTGTAGCCTTGTGTTCCTGCGTTCGGTTTTGCTTTGCCTTATGCCTTGCTGTTTCTCTCTAGTTGCTTTCCTGTGTACCGACCCGGCTTGACTATTGGACCCTCTCTGGATAACGACCCCGGCAGGGCCATCTTAACCGCATTATAGGCCCCCGGTGTAAAGCAGAGCATTGCCCCCCCGCTCGCGCGTGCGCAGATGCAGGTCACCCGGCGCGCATGCTTTGAGCGCGAGCGCGCTCAGTGCCAGCAGGAACTCAGCCTTACATTGCAAACAGTTAGCGGGAGATTTGAATGTTGAGGCGGCCGCGGGGAAGAAAGACCAGGAAGGGGGGAGAGACCAGGGGAACCAGTGCAAGACAAATGTACCTAAGTGCAGTATACAACCAGTAAGTACCTAAGTGCAGTATACAACCAGTAAGTACCTAAGAGCAGCATACAACCAGTAAGTACCTAAGTGCAGTATACAACCAGTAAGTACCTAAGTGCAGTATACAACCATAATACCTAGGGCGTATACCCATGAAGTACCTAGATCAGATACAACCGTAATTACTAAGGGCAGTTAACAACCAGTAGTACCCATAAGTGCCGTTACAACCAGTAATACCTCTAAGAGCCATATCAACCAGTATGTACCTAATGCAGTATACAACAGTAAGTACCTAATGCATATCACAACCAGTAGTTACTAAGTGCGCATACAAATTAATACTAAGCACATAAGTAAGTACTAATTGCAGTATCACCAGTATACCTAATGCAGCACATACACCAGTATAGTACCCTAAGGCTTCACATAAGTCCTAGCAGTATTACCACAGTGCGTACCTAGCACAACTATACCATATCCTAAGTTGCAGTACATACACCGTTATGTACCTAAGTGCAGTATAACCCATGTATCCTAAGTGCGGATACCACCCATTAGTACCTAAGTGCAGTATCAACCCATACTGTACCTAGTGCATAACAACCAGTCAGGACCCGAAGTGTCAGTTATACAACAGAGTACCTAAGTGCATATACAACCAGTACGAGCCTACCTAAGTTCATATACAACCATAAGTACCCTAAGTCAGTTATACACCAGTAAGTACCATAGGGTGCAGCATAACACCCCAGTACCTACCTAAGTTAGCAGTATGACAACATAGTACCTAAGGGCAGTATACAACCAGTAAGTACCAGGGGGTAAGTGGCGTAGAACCACCGTAAGTACCTAAAGTGGCAGTATACACCTTAGTACCTAGTGCGCATACACCAGTGTCGGTACTAGTGCAGTATACAAACCAGTAAGCTCCTAAGGGCAGTAAACAACCGTAGTACCCCTAATTGCAGTAACCACCATAGTACCTAAGGGCATAAAATAGCCAACCCGTAAGTACCTAAGTGCATTACAACCATTAATTCCTACGTGTCCAGCATACACCATTACTGTACCTAAGTTGCAGCATACAACCATATGTACTTTTAGTGCAGTAAACACCAGTAAGTACCTACCTAAGTGCAATATCCAACCAGTATGTCCCAAGTCAGTAGACAATCAGTAAGTCCTCGTGCAGTATACAACCAGTAATCCTAGTTGCCCTATACACACCAGATGTACCTAATGCAGTACTACACATAAGTACCTAAGTGCAGTATACAACCAGTAAGTACCTAAGTGCAGTATACAACCAGTATGTACCTAAGTGCAGCATACAACCAGTAAGTACCTAAGTGCAGTATACAACCAGTATGTACCTAAATGCAGTATACAACCAGTATGTACCTGTAACAGGGCATCTAATCCAGCAGTGTGGTGGTTAACTGCTGGTAGTCAATTAACCAACACCACCTGTCTGATTAGAGGTTTGTTAGAAAAGCCTGCCTTTGAGACAGGAAGAGAGATTCCTGAGTCTCACAATTGGGGGGACTGACCAGAGGAACGGCTGTCTTGAGCTGCCGAAGGACTGGACTGTATGCTGATAGCAAGACAAGGGGACCAGACCTCAAAACCTGGACAGACATTGCTGTAGCACACAAAGGTGCTTACCCAAGAGAGCAGAGGACTTCCCCTACAGCTTCAGGAGGAAGATAAGACTTTCAGTGGAAAAAAGTTATATATCTGTATATATGTTTATATTTTGGGGCTGGTAAATAGCTTAGCTAACCAACCCAGTCAGAGAGGGCTGAGCTGCATGTGTAGATAGTCTCCAAAACTGAGATAGGTTTTTGTTTGGCTTATTTTCATATGTTTTGCTGTGTTTAAAGGGACAGGCGCAATAAAGCCTAATTTTAATTTCACCTTAAAAACAGTCTCCATTGCGTACCTGTGAACACATCTCTTACAGTACCTAAGTGCAGTGTACAACCAGTAAGTACCTAAGTGCAGTGTATAACCAGTAAGTACCTAAGTGCAGTATACAACCAGTAAGTACCTAAGTGCAGTGTATAACCAGATCATATACAAATGTTAAAGTTTTTTGTCTGTCAGCAGTACATGACATGTCTAACATGGCCGCGCCCTGCTATGGGAGCCGCCGAGAACCTCCCTGGAGCTCCGGTGATCCCCTGCTACGCGCGCACCTGCCGCTGATCGGGGTGGGGGGTGGAAGGGGGTGCCAGCAGGATAACGGAGCCGCTGCCGCACTCACCAGGTAGACGGTCTCAGGAACAGAGCAGCAGCAGGCAGATTCTCCTTCACTTCTCCAAGTGCTTTATGGAGTGACTCCAGGGTTCCCCTCCACAGCGCTTGCGCAGCAGCGCTAGGCATACTCTGGGATTCCATTCCCCCCCTGACACCTCCCCTGAGTCGGCGCCGTGGAGGTGAGAGCGCAGAGTGGCTCCTCGCACAGCAGCAGGACACAGAGCTGAGTTTTTGAGGGGGAAGGTAGGGCTAGTCGTTCCGGTTCCCCTCCACTGGGGGCCCCTATGCTCGTGGCCCTGCTTACTCCCTGATGAAGTATATTCTTATACGAAACGCGTAGGAAGGAAGAGGGCGCGTTCCAACTCATTACCTATTGAGGTCTATTTTTATTGCCAACATTGACTGTGTTCGGGACATTCTTTGGCCACTTTACTGTTCAACTGCAAAAGACACGACGTGAGAACTCTGACGGCGCCATTTGATGACGTCATCAGCACACGTGTGGTGAGCCGGAACCAGCAAGAGAATCCTTCTCTCCGTGACAGCGGCGGCTATACCCTCACTACACAGTGAGGGCTCTAACCTACTCGAGTGGAGGGTGTACAAAGACTGCCACCAGAGAGGAAGAAGAGAGACCCGATCCGGCTGCTGGGCTGAAACAACTTGATCCACGGTTGCAGTTTGCCTAGTAGTAACATGTCCCTTCATGTCATGCTGATATATACTTTCTTAGATGTACGTGCAATACTTACCTGTTTTAAAACTATAAACACATTTTAATATAATGTCCCGGCCAGCTTTATTCTAAAGCGCCCGCGGCACGGGAAAACTAAAAAAAGCCGCGCGCCGCCGCGTTTAAAAATAACCCGCGGAGAAAGCCGCATGAGACTAAAGGCGGCCGCCACTGTACTACACTATGAGGCTTTTTGCGCCGTTTCTCTTTTTGTTTTTATATAGCTGTGTCTGTGTGCGTGTAGTGCGATTGATATAGATCATAGGATTACTCTCCCTATTGAGTAAGATACATATACACAAATACCACACACCTTGCAAGGCTTGCTCTCCTGAATTGCGACCCACCACCGTGTCCCACACCGTGTCCAGAGTTCCACAGTATGTTAAGTCCCTTGGCCACTAGTCCCACAATGTCCCCAAAGAACTCACCCTTATAGGAGTGATCAGTGCCGAGGTATAGACCGGTATGTTGGTGCACTTGTTGACAGTTACCTGCCGAGCGTGACAGCACCCGGTCTGATGAAGCTTCACAAAGAATCCGCAGATCCTCCCTCTCACCGCGACGTCGTCAAGGTGATCCCACCAAGGCAAGGTCTCTGCAGTCTCTTCAGTGAGGCCTGATCCCAAACCTCTCTGCAAGGAGTTCAGCACCTGCTGTGTCCCTAATATCTCTAGGTACTACAGGGATCCAGTCCCTATGATAGGGCCTGTCCCTGTAGCAGCCACAAGCTATAGTTGACTCAGGGCCTATCTTGGGCCTAGGGGGTATATACTGGCCTAGTGTAGAGGCTTACTTGCCCTCCACACGGACCCTCTGTCCCCTACCTCTCCTTGACACTCTGCTACGCTACCCCGTGACACACTTCCTATTCCTCCCTGCAGCACTTCTCCAGCTCCTATTCACTTCCTGGCGTCACGTGGGACACTCCTAAGGCTCATGGGGCTTGTAGTCCTTTCCAAGAGCCTTCCTTGATTGGCTAGCGTTCGCGCTTTTCCACTGCGCAAGCGCGACCAAGAATGGCCGCCGCTGCTGCTCTGCGCATGCTTCCCTAAGATGGCGGCTCTCTCTGCAATCACCCGAGCCCCCGGCAACGCGATCGCCCTCTCTGCGCACACCGGCAACCTCGCGCTGCACGCCCCCTCTCGGGGCTCCCAACACGTGTGCACGCGCATCCGCACGCCCCCGCTACCGGCCGCAACTCTCCTGCACGAACGGAGGTAACACAGCAAGGGGGGCACAACCTCAGAGGGGGGGGGGGGGGGTAACCTGGCTACATACAAGACCAGAAAGGTCTAATTATCTGCATCAGCCAAAATATATGCAAAAACAAAAAAAAGAGGTGTTTATTGACCAGTAACACACATGCGCCCAACATTTCGGTCTCCAAAGGGACCTTCTTCAGGGGTTACCTCACCAAGTGAAAATCACACTTTAAATACACAAGTTTACCACCACAGGAGCCACACAGAGGGCGGACCGGGGGGGAGGGAGTTGCCTAGCAACATGTAAGCATACAAATGAGCATAGGTAGAACAAGACACTTAACAATGAAGTAGACAGACTTCTAAAACTCGGCTCCCATGACAACCATTGGAACAGAAGACACTGGATTTATGGCTTAAAGAGATCCACACAAAAAAATATATATCTGTCATGGTCACATATTGCTGTGTCTACCTTTTAAAGTGAAACTTCTTTGCTGGCGCCTACAGAGTTTTAATGGGAAAAAATGCATTGCCCTGTAACGAAAAACCGCGACAAGTGACGTCACGCTGCTAATGGATGCGGCACGCACGCATCGCACATGCACAACAGAGGAGCTTGCGTAGTACCGCCCTTGTGTCACAGTCACACACAAACTCTCACACACACACAGTCTCAAACACACACACACACACACACACACTCTCTCTCTCTCTCTCTCTCTCTCTCTCTCTCTCTCTCTCTCTCTCTCTCTCTCTCTCTCTCTCTCTCTCTCTCACACATACACATACACATACACATACACATACACAGTCAGACACACACACACACACACACAGTCAGTCACACACACACATACACGTAGAGTCACTGTGACGGTAAGGGGTAACCAGGCTCTCAATAAAACTCTCACACACACACAGTCACATTCACAGATACACACACCCACAGTCACACCCACACACACACAGTCAGTCAAACACACAGTCACAAACTCACACACACAGTCAGTCACACAAACATACATGCAGAGTCACACACACATACACGTAGAGTCACTGTGACAGTAGGGGGGTAACCAGGCTCTCAATTAAACTCTCCCACACACACACACACACTCACGTACACGCACCCACACAGGGGTAACCAGGCTCTCAATAAAGGTCAAGCCCATGAATGGTTGCCCCTGATGCATGTGTTGGGGTTCAAGAGTCAGCCCAGGAACTGTAGCTGCATAACCTGTACTTTGCGGTAATAAATAATTGTAGGCGGTTTTGCCTTTCCAGGGATGCCAGCGAGCAGGGATTGCTATGGGATGAGTTTCAAGGGGGAGGTTGCAGAGAAATTGTCGTCAGACTGTGCCATAGGTAGTTGGTGTCCGGAGTTGTCGGTCCCCCTAAAAATGTACCCAGAATATATATAAGATAATGTACAGGTGGTACTATACGCCACCAAAATTGAATGAATGCTACCCAGGAACGTCAGACAAATGCGGGAGAGAGTGTGGGGAGGTGGGTACAATGCTACATATCTGGTGGGAGTGTAAGAAAATAAAGTGTTTCTGGGATGGGATCGTGGAGCAGATTTTTAATATAACCAAGATCAGAATCCCGAAAGACCCGAGTATTTTATTGCAAAACAGAGAGGGGGTCAAAGGGCATAGAATTGGGAAATCCCTATTAATACATATGCTGAATGCAGCAAGATGTACTATAGCTGCCAGCTGGAGAAACTGGAGGCGCCCACTATGAGACAATGGGAGTCGGGAGTATGGAGGTTATGAGGATGGAACAACTCTCATATATAACAACTGACACAAGGCTAAAATATGAGTTTCTCTGGCAGCCGTGGTCTGAGTTCACTGGTAATAGAATACTGTAAGAGGAGAGAGGATTCATCTGCCAAAATGAGAATAATAGGGATAAACGGGTTTACTAAATATGGAGTTGACTTATTATCAGATTTTATTTTAAGTGAATTTTGTTTTGTTCTTGTATTGTGATTGTATTTATTGTTTAACAAACTATATCTACAGTATGATTATTATAATTTGTATGTTGTATTGTGATGTTTGGTTTTGTAGTGTATTATATTGTGTTGTATGTTCACTGTTATGAAAATGTTGACAAAAAATAGAGAATTTAAAAAAAATATGTGCCCAGGAATCATGCCTGATTCTCAGATACATGTAGGCACATTGTCCCGGCAGTATTTCCCCTTGAAAACGCTTGCGCGACTCACCACTAGGGTTCCCTGCTTCAGCAAAGCCCAGAAAGGTAAATGGGGCAAAGGGATGTAAAGTGTCCCTAAAACTATCAGGGGTCCCTAAGTTAAGGGGGATACCCAGTTAATGTCCAGGTAGGCCAGAAACTGTATTGAGGTTCATGGGCACTCCAACCACGTATGAGGTTGTAAGGGGACTCTCAGAGTCCAGTCTAAGTCCCATAGATAGTGCGTGGGGGATAAAGGCTAGTAGAAAATAAAGTGCAGCTTTCTATTCTATTCACCATACCCAGAGACTTAGGATATATAAAGTATATTTTATTAACATTGTGTTTAATATTGTTATATACTGTTATGCACTGTATATGAGCTGGGACTTTCAGAACCGATGCCCACTTAGACTGTCAGGGCTACCAAGTTGGTGCCAGTAAGTCTAGTGGACATCGGAGTTCAAAGTAGCCAGAGGTGTGAAAGCCATTTGGGCAGGAGGGAAGGGCTCAAGTACCCACGCCCTGAGATGAATGGAGTCGTCCAGGCTACCATTTGCCCCACCAGACATGGAGGAGCCCGACCCAGCGGGTGGCATATGAATAGTAAGGGACAAAGGTAGCAAACTTGCGCATGTCCCTTGGCAGATTCCCCGCTTACCGGGCTTCCAACACCGGCTTCACTGATTGGCTACTGAGAAAGTTCCCATGCTGTGATTTGGCTGTAGTATTTTGTGAATGAACTCCAAAATACTATAAGAAACCTTTCAGCCAATCAGTCGAGAGATTCTCAGCGCCAGATGGACGGCCGGGCTTTTTGAATGTGCTTGAAAGCGCTCTTGCGCGAATAGCAGAGCACCGGCTTCAGAATTGAACATAGCGGTAGCGGTCGCGGTTGGGATTGCAAGCCGATTTTTGTTCCAGGACGTTTGCAGCTATGTCCCGATCAAAGAAAAACTCTTTTTTAGAGTGCACAGCAGCTAGGAAAGTCTAGATTTTTACCCAAGTCCCCGAGTAAGTGTGTCTTTTCGCCTGTATTTTGTGTTCCATTGTGTGTATGCCTATTTCTGTGAATATACTTCAATTTATTTCATTATTGTATTGTATGTCTTTATTTATATAGCGAAATGAAGAAAATCAGGGCTCCACGGATTTGCTCAATGAACTCATTTTATTGCCAATAGACTTGACGTTTCGGCCACACAGGCATAATATGCCATTTCTTCTTTTGAGAAAGGCCTGTGTGGCCGAAACGTCAAGTCTATTGGCAATAAAATGAGTTTATTGAGCAAATCTGTGGAGCCCTGATTTTCTTCATTTCGTTAACCCTGGATTGACACAGAGAATCCTGAACCAGGAGCACAGGTAGTTGTATCCCCTTTTGATTATTTACTAGCGTGCAGCATTTATTATCTTTATTTATATAGCGCCATATATGTACATAGCGCTTCACAGCAGTAATACACGTGACAATCATAGAAATAACAAATAATATAAATAACAGATCATGTGAATAAGTGCTTCAGACATAAAAGTAACATTAAGGAAGAGGAGTCCCTGCTCCGAGGAGCTTACAGTCTAATAGTTAGGTAGGGGAACGTACAGAGACAGTAGGAGGGAATTCTAGTAAGTGCGTCTGGAGGGGGCCAAGCTTTATGTATCATGTGTCCAGGATTACCCAGTGCTATTCATATGCTTCTTTAAGCAAGTGTGTCTTAAGGTGGGTCTTAAAGGTGGATAGAGTGGGTGCTAATCGGGTATTGAGGGGAAGGGCATTCCAGAGGTGTGGGGCAGTCAGTGAGAAAGGTTTAAGGCGGGAGAGGGCTTTAGATACAAAGGGGGTAGAGAGAAGACATCCTTGAGAAGAACGCAAGAGTCGGGATGATGCATAGCAAGAAATTAGTGCTGAGATGTAAGGAGGGGCAGAAGAGTGTAAAGCTTTAAAAGTGAGGAGGAGAATGGAGTGTGAGGTGCGGGATTTTGCTCAATATATAATCCTGGTGTAACCATGCTGTAAAATGGCTACAGTCATCTCTCCTTCTGACAGTAAGGCCTGGTAAGTTATGGGCATGCCAGCAGTAATTATGGAGGTTTGCCCTCACACCATGGTGAGGTGCCCTATGTATGGATGGGAGTGGTCACATGCTCTGAGTCCATGATTAGTGATGTCAGAGTTGTGCCAGCCTCCAGAGGATACATAAGGCACAGCACTGCTCAAAAGTTAGTGTGTGTGTTGCTGAGGATCAGTAGAGTTCAGTTGTGGGTTGGAGAAGGAGCAAGTCTGAGTGCAGACTTGGAAGAATGCAGCTCATGAGACTGTGACCAGGGACCTGGGACAGGGACTATCTCTCTAAGGGGAGATAGGGAATCCACCAATCTGGGAAAGGACACCTTTCAAAGGGAAGTGCGGTGAACATGAGAGGCTAAGTACACCCACTGTGAGGGGCAGCTGGCCCGCCGCAAGTCAATAAAGATGATCCTGTTAAACCATACCCTCGTGTGTAAGTGTGGAGTGATTACACAGAGGAGTGCACAACAGAGGAGTTCCTCACCAGGACCATCCACAAGCGGACGCTGGGATCCTGATGAGGTGGAGGCGCTGCACTGGATATAGGTAGGACTCAAGCACACTACCTCAGCTGCCTGTCTGGGTTGGCAATCCCCACACAACATCATGCGGGAGACTCAGGAGTCCTGTTGCCAACAGGTGCACCACCAGACACTACACTGTAATGGGTACTGGTTAGACCACAGGGGCCAATGTGAGATTGGGTGGGTCAGGCCAGGCCAGAAAATCCATTACACTGGTAAAAGGTGTAAATGCCTGGTCTCCCGTGACAGTCACACACAAATACACAGAGTCACAAACACGCAGAGTCACACACACATACACGCAGTCACACACACATAAATGCAGAGTCACACACACACAGTCACACACACACGCGCAGTCACACACACATACACGCAGTCACACATACGCAGTCACACACACTCACGCAATCACACACACATACACGCAGTCACACACACTCACGCAGTCACACACACGCAGTCACACACATACATGCAGATTCAAACACACACATACACGCAGTCACACACATACACGCAGAGTCACACACACATACACGCAGAGTCACACACGCACGCAGAGTAGCACACATACACGCAGTCACACACACATACACGCAGTCACACACATACACGCAGAGTCACACACACATACACGCAGTCACACACATGCACGCAGAGTAGCACACATACACGCAGTCACACACACACACACGCAGTCACACACATACACGCAGAGTCACACACACATACACGCAGAGTCACACACCATCAATGTGGCAGTTGAAGTCCCCAAGGAGAAGAACAGGAGAGTCTGAGGAGAGAAAGAAAGAGAGACAGAATTCAAAGTGAGAGAGAAAGACAGAAGGGGGATGAGTAGAGGTAGGTGGGCGATAGATGACTGCCACGTGGACAGGGAGAGGCGAGAAGATCTGGACAGTGTGAGCCTCAAAGGAGGGAAAAACAAGAGAGGGAGGAATAGGAAGGGTTTGGTAATGGCAGAGAGAGGAGAGCAGGAGCCCCACGCCTCCACCCCTGCCATCAGTGCACGGAGTGTGGGAGAAGGAAAGGCCACCATGTCACGAGAGAACAGCACATATATACAATAACCGGGCCAGATTGAACAAGACTAGGATATAGTAAACTGAATGAGTTTATTTCCTATGAGCAGAACAGACAATACATCAAGCAAATAACATTACAGAAATATTTACACTTACTGAGGTTGGACAAGGAGATATTCAGCCGAATAGCAGCTCCTTAGTTGTTATAGGTCACAACAAGCACGACAGCAACAAGCAACCAACACAGGAATAAGGGGTGCACGCAACTATATAGACGCAGACCCCCATTCCTACCATGGCAGTTCAGTTATTGGTGAAGACAAATCTTGACCCAATCACAGGTTGCCAGGTAACGCAAAAAGCTGGGTTTACCCAGCCCCTCATTAATACAACCCTCTCCTGTGGCTACTTGGCCAGCCCATTTATAAAAAACTATGACATGATGCCTTCGTTGCCATCCTGTCTAGCAAAAATGCTTATGGGGCAGGGGTCTTTCATGTAGGGTGTCACTTTTGACAGGTGAAATGGTTATCACCTAGTTGTGGGACCTGGCTGCATATGCAATGAAGCCTTTCAAGTGGCCTCCTTTGATTGTACAATTACATATCAAAGGGGCCATTTGGCGAGCCTCCAAACTTATATCCAAAGTTATAGTAAAAACAGTGATAACATAACTATTTCTCCCATATTTTAAATCAGATTAACAATATCTATGCAACCTGTGTTCGTTGCCTAGGAAAGCATATCCAAATTTCAGCCTTGTAGCACAAACACATACAGAGATATGGTTCTATGGGGTTTACATTATGACAAATACACAGTTAACCCTCTCTCCATGTTAATACATAACATAGCAATTAATTCTACTGAAGCAGGGGGATGCAGATCAACATATACACACTATGGTTAACCCTTTCCCTCCCGACATGATTTCTACACATACAGGAATATAACACAGACTGCTGGGGGAATACAGCTCAGACCTGGGGCAATTCTGCTGAAGCAGGGGGATGCAGATCAACATATACACACTATGGTTAACCCTTTCCCTCCCGACATGATTTCTACACATACAGGAATATAACACAGACTGCTGGGGGAATACAGCTCAGACCTGGGGCAATTCTGCTGAAGCAGGGGGATGCAGATCAACATATACACAGATCCCATTAACCCCTCATACCCCGATCATGACACACCATAAGAGAGGGCAGCTTCCAGAGCAGAGTCAGACTGAGTGAGCCAGGTCTCAGTTATAGCAAATAGGAGCAGAGTGAGAGAGAAAGAAGTCCTGCACAGAGAGGAACTTGTTAGAGAGGGAGCGAGCATTCCAAAGAGCACAGTAGAAAGGGAAAGAGGAGGGAGGGTGGCAGGGGATGGGTATGAGGTTGGAGGGGTTGACACCAGAAGGAGTAGAGGTTGCAGTTGGCAGGCGAGGACGAGCGCATGTAGGAATAAGGCAGGGACCAGGATTGGGAGAGATATCCCCAGAAGCAAGGAAGAGAAGCATGGATAGAAAGAGTATGTGTGAGGATGATTTGTAGGGGTGTGATTTTAGTGCAGGGGATATAGCAGTGTAGTGACAGAGGGCGCAGGTAAGAAAGGAGTTAATGTGAGCTGAGAAGTGGGGAAGGAAGGAGAGATGGAGATATATGAATAGAGTTGGAGACATGAGGCTGGTTGAAAGAAGTGCATAATTTGTAAACAAGTGAGGTCACAGCAAACCAAACATTACTTGTAGGAACGGGAAACCTCGGACCGGCCATATTATAGGGGGAAATTAAATCATCTAATAACTTCCTTCCTGTAATATGGGATTTCTATCAGCGAGCTCATCTCCCATTCTGCGCCCTTATATGGGGTTGCTGCGCGCCACTGGGAGTATGGAGTATCACTACTTTTGGCAAAGAGCTGTGGCCAAATATTTAATTATTGTAGATTTTTTTTATATGGGAACGGTCTAAAGATTCCTGTTAAAGCGTCAGTCCCACCTAGCAACAAAGTGACCCCGTGACAGTGACATCAATGGATCTGAGGGTGTCACTGTCTTTGAAAAATAAACTGGCCAAGTGTTTGTCAGTCCCCAGCCCTAGCGCTGAATTCCTGTCCATGTGCTGTCCGCTGTCTGTAGAGGGATTAGGAAGCCGCCGTTCGCCAGACAGATACACGGGGGGAGCGGAGGGGCTGGGATTCTGTGTTCCCTGAGAAAAGGGAAACATATTCATTTTTAACAGGATGGAAATAAAGTAACTTTCCCCCCCTCCCCCTCTCTCTACACCTCTCCCCCCCTCCCCCCCCCCATACTCCCTCATCATATATGAGGGATACTTAGTTTTCATGTATGAATATGACGCCGGCATTAGCTGTCATGAATACTCCACAGATTCTTTGCACACGATCCTCGCCTTGAGGGCTGCAAGGGATATACAATTCTCGTTGGGTGTTCACACGTATTCCCTGTCTGTTCTGAATTTAGAGTCATTAATACCGTTCACAACCATTGGTTTTAAAACTTTTAACACCTTAATTATTTTAATAGGGCAATAAGCTAAGAACGTCCCCAGCCCCACTCGCTCTCATGGACAGTACAGCTAGCAGGGATTGGCTGCGAGTAACCATGACAACCAGGAGGGTTTTAAAAAGGACGTAGGGAACATAGCAACGCCCACCCCCGGAAGAAGTTCCCACGGGAACGAAACGTACGTCGGGCCTTCATGACATGGCAACCGACGGACGCGAAGGGGAGGCTAGGGTCAGCTCTCGGGGGAGTTACCCCGCTGCTGTAGTAATCCAGTTAAACTGGGAAGTGGGCCTCAGGAGGCAGCCACTAGCGTTAGCCAGTTTCCAGGGGGTCATTTGAAATATCTCGGCGTGTGACCGCCAGGAGATTATACCCGCGCGGGTGGTTCTGGGTCTGGAGTGATCTAATTATTACAGAACGACATCCACGGTGTGAGGATTATATACATCCACAGTGCCACTCTCTAAACAGCTGCTGGTAGCACTGCAGTACAGGCTGTTCTGTGCTAACATCATTGGGCTTAATAACTAGCACCGTGGCTGCAGCAACATGTCCTTCTCACTAAGCATTCCTACACAGGGGGATCTGGGGATCCTGAATTATACAGGAGCTGTGTACCGAGAGCTATATGGATACGTAGGCTGTAATAAGCATACATTAACCCTTACCATTTGCCCTGCTATTACGATAGAGCAGGTAACTTGGCGATAGGTAAGGTGTGATATCCACCTGTATGTGTGAAGCACTGTGAGATACCATATTCATGGTGAGATGCACTTTATAATAAGGGGTATTCTTCCAATTGTAACGCCCTCAGGTTTTAATGTGTATGTGTATAGCTTTCTTTCAGTTTATGTAACAAATAAAGTATTTTTATTTTAACATATATATTAGATGGAGCTGAGTGCTCTTAATAGGGAATCTTTTTCTTCTGTTTACTAATGTTAATGCATCTGCCCTAAGCACCCCCCTAGTACGATTGACATACCTCTTCTAACGCCCCCCCCCCGCACCTGCCCCCACCCACCCCCCCCCCCCCCCCTGGATCTGCCCCCCCCCCCCCCCCCCCTCCTGGACATGACCTTTTTCTCTGTAATTATCCGCAGCACATATCATTTATCAATATATTCTGACCGTGGCATGGTGACAATGCGAGGTCCTCACTTGGAATGGGTCACCTCCGGATCATTGTACCCCAAAACACTGGGGCAACTAATTAAGGATGTTTAACTCTTTTGCTGCTGGAGAGGGCACCTATGCACCTACGTGCTCGCATCATATAGGGCAGAATGACATTGCGTTCGGGGGTTTAGCGATATGCGATCGTTGAAATGTATGTGGTTGACCATAAGGAAATTGCATGTCGTACACTTCCTCCAGCGCTCAGCAGGCACTGTGTCTGTGTTACACGCTCAGCAGGCACTGTGTCTGTGTTACACGCTCAGCAGGCACTGTGTCTGTGTTACACACTCAGCAGGCACTGTGTCTGTGTTACACGCTCAGCAGGCACTGTGTCTGTGTTACACGCTCAGCAGGCACTGTGTCTGTGTTACACGCTCAGCAGGCACTGTGTCTGTGTTACACGCTCAGCAGGCACTGTGTCTGTGTTACACACTCAGCAGGCACTGTGTCTGTGTTACACGCTCAGCAGGCACTGTGTC
>WSYH01005969.1:0-40935 GCA_036426205.1 Ascaphus truei | reverse complement strand
CCCTGCCCTTCCCCTCCCTGCCCTGCCCTTCCCCTCCCTGCCCTTCCCCTCCCTGCCCTGGGGTGCGCAAACTTGTAGCACTGCGCCCCCTCCCCTACCTGCTCTTCTGCTCGATCGCGCACCCCGTTACCTTCAACGAAGCGTCAAATGACGCTGCGGGGTAATGTGACGTCACTTCTCCATGGTTACGGGTGTCATTCGACGCCGCGTTGCAATGGAGACGCGTGGACAAGAAGCTGGTGAGTACATTTACAGAGGCCTCGCGCTCTTAGCGCGGAGCCTCTGTAACCAACCCCGCGCCCCCCCCAATAAAGTCTCCGCCGCGCCCCCCAGTTTGCGCACCGCTGACCTAGCATGCAGTGTACAAGGCGGTGTGTAGACCTGTATAAGACATGTGAATGTGCTCACAAGTGGTATTGTTTATTGGCTTCATGCTAACGGTGGAGGTTTTCTGTCGCCTTTTTCACCCCCCGTAACTTAAATTATATATACAGTATGTATGTATGTCTTTATTTATATAGCGCCATTAATGTACATAGCGCTTCACAGCAGTAATACACGTGACAATCATAGAAATAACAAATAATACAAATAATAGATCATGGGAATAAGCGCTTCAGGCATAAAAGTAACATTTAGGAAGAGGAGTTCCTGCTCTGAAGAGCTTACAATCTAATTGGTATTTAGGAACAATGTACAGAGACAGTAGGAGGACGTTCTGGTAAGTGCGTCTGCAGGGGGCCAAGCTTTATGTATGAGGTGTCTAGTGTTAGCCATGGAGCTACTCATATGCTCTGTTAAGCAGGTGTGTTTTAAGGTGGGTCTTAAAGGTGGATAGAGTGGATGCTAGTCGGGTATTGAGGGGAAGGGCATTGCAGAGGTGTGGGGCAGTCAGTGAGAAAGGTTTAAGGCGGGAGAGGGCTTTAGATACAAAGGGGGTAGAAAGAAGACATCCTTGAGCAGAGCGCAAGAGTCAGGATGGTGCATAGCGAGAAATTAGGGCTGAGATGTAAGTAGGAGCAGAAGAGTGTAAAGCTTTAAAAGTGAGTAGAAGAATGGAGTGTGAGATACGGGATTTGATCGGAAGCCAGGAGAGGGATTTCAGGAGGGGAGACGCGGAGACAGATTTAGGAAAGAGCAGAGTGATTCTGGCAGCAGCAATTAGGATAGATTGTAGGGGAGACAGGAAGGCCGGACAGCAGGAGGTTACAGTAATCGAGACGGGAGAGAATGAGGGCCTGAGTCAGAGTGGAGCAACAGAGGAAAGGGCGTATCTTTGTTATATTGAGGAGAAAAAAGCGACAGGTTTTAGCTGCACTTTGAATGTAATAGGAGAATGTGAGAGAGGAGTCGAGTGTGACCCCTAGGCAGCCTGCTTGGGCAACTGGGTGAATGATGGTACTTCCAACCAGGGCCGCCAACAGAAATCATGGGGCCCGGGACAAATGAAAGGAGCAGATGCCCCCCCCCCCCCCCTCCCAAGCGCACCTACCGCAGAATTTTTTTTTTTTTTAACATGTTTCTTGTTAATACAAAAACATTACAATGCAATCTGTTTGTTTTTAATATTTTCAACAAAAGACAAAGATACCCAATGCTACATCCTATGTGACAAAAGACATGGGGGGGATCAGTATGGGACTGGGTTGTTCCCTACTGTCTTCTGGGTTAGGGGGGATTCCGATGTTCCCGTGTGAAGCTTGAGTGGTCAGATCTGGAAGAAGCAGTATAGGTTATTTCGGTGTAGGTATAGGGCAGTTAAGATAGACAGAGAGAGTGTGGGTGAAAGAGAGAGACAGAGAGGGGTGGGAGGGTGGGTGACTGACTGTGGGTGGTGATTGACTGACAACTGGGGGGTGACTATGACTGACTGTGGGTTGGTGTCGTATTCTTACAGACACACCACACACTCTCTGACTCTCCTCTCTCTGGCTCTCTCTGACTCTCTCTCTCCCTCTCTCTTACTCTATCTGACTCTTATTCTCTGTCCTCTCTCTGTCTCCCTCTCTCTGTCTCCCTCTCTCTGTCTCCCTCTCTCCATCTCTCTGACTCCCTCTCTCTCAGACACTCTCTCTCACACACACACACACTCGGACACACTCAGACACTCACATACACACGGGGGAATCTGAGCAGGAGGGCAAGGGGGAAGCAAGGCAGGCATGGAGCAGTACTCAATCTGACTTGCTCCCTGCAGCAGGAAGAGGCGGGCCTCACTTTGCAAGCTCAGATAGAGCTTGCTGCGGGCAAAAAAAACATTCTGGCAGCCAATCAGGAGAGGGGGGAGGTTTTTTTTTCCTTTGAAGAGACGCGCGCGCTGCCTGTCACCCCGTGGTGGCCGGGCAACGGGATTTATCAAGGGGCACGGCCGCGCAGGGGGCCCGGGCAGCCTGGCCCCCTGACTCATGAGGCCCGGGACGCCAGTGCCCTCTGTCCCTCGCTGTTGGTGGCCCTGCTTCCAACAGTAATGTGGAAAGAGGTAGTAGGGCCATGTTTGGGAGGAAGTATGAGGAGCTCTGTTTTAGCCATGTTGAGTTTAAGGCGCCGGAGGCTCATCCAGGGTGATAACGCAGAGAGACATTCAGAAACTTTGTACAGCAGGTGTAAGGTCAGGGGTTGAAAAAAATATATATATTTGTTTGTGTGTTTGTGTGTGTGTGTGTGTGTGTATATAGGATGGTTCTGTCAAGGTGGACCCCGCTTCAGCTAAGTGATAGATAAGTGTGTGAAAGCGTAGAAATAAAATCAATGAGTCAAGGGTTCAAAGTAACAGTGAGTTTATCAGCACCATGGCACAATTTGAGAGAAAAGAATTCCAACAAGGAACTCAGGCCTCTGCCAACATATTGCTTGGATCACTTTTAACATTTCAAAATGAGTAATACGCCCTTTAAGGGGGCTGGCTTAGAGATAAAAAATATGATGAAATACAAAAATACTATGATATATAAATATGCTTTACATGCTATATCTTATCCTTTTATTCACCATAATGTGGGCCGCCCTTAACCTTGTGACATAAGGGAGTTACTGTGTGTCCAGCCCTGTGTGTTACTGTATCTGGCAGATAACAGAACCTAAAGTCAGCAGAATTATCTAAGGCAAAAAAAACCTCTTACGATTGCATTTTCAATTCTTGCATGCCTCGTAGGAATTATACAAGGGCGAGTTACATCTAGAAGCGATACTCTGCAGAATCACACATTACAGTTCATACACAAATAAACGGATAAGCATTCATACAAGCAAACACTCAAAATGGAGGTGATGATAGCCACACACATTATCTCAATCTTCACAGTCCTCTCTTTTTATTCTTAAAACATAGTCTTTTAAGGATAATTCAGATAAAACTCAGAAGCGTTGCACTGGCCTCGAGGGCCCAAATTTGCATGGCTTTGATAGTTCTGGAAACTCACAGAGCTGCTGGCTATCATATAAGCCAGGTTGATCTTTCTGCCATCATCTTCATCTGTATTCCATTAAGGAGGACTGACTTTTCCTTCTGAGATTGCATCTTCCGTAGTGTCGTCTGTGATCAGTGGCATGGCCTGGATAGAGGGTGTTACACACCTTTGCAGTATGGATTTACTGCACATGACACAGACATACAAAACAATCAGAACTGCAAACACACAGACAAATCCATTCATCAGTTTCGCTTCTAGGAAACCAACCAACTTGGTAATTCCTAACAGAACCCACCTTTCCTTAATCTCTCCTGTATCTCTGCGATCTTCTCTAGCTCATGCTCAATCTTACCACTTTGATCTCTAATAAAAACACAACATTGCTCTTTAACTAGGGCACATACGCTAAAATATAGTCCAGAGCCATTCTATTCTGTAGGGCCATTAATCTAATCTGTACCTGTTCATGGTTAAGTAAATTAATGGATAAAATTAAGGCCATATCCTCCCTATACATTTTTAATTCAGGGCTGTAAATACATTTTCATACAAGTTTCATTGGTTGGTGGAGACACCTGACCCATAAATTGATTTGTTGTTCCCAGTGTGAAATCCACTTACAGGAACCTCATTTACCAGTGGAATTCGGTTTAAAAGTTTAGAAAAAGTTCCCTGTAAACAAATTCGAATTAACATTTCATTTTTTAAATTCGGCATTAGTGTAAGGTATCCCTATTCAAGGGGTTAAATGTCTTTCTCTCTTGCGTCATTGGGGGTCACTAGAGTATGGCAGGGATTCATTGTATATATTCCCTTGTGACCCATTAACCTGTGTAGCATTGTGCGAGATTGTATGATTGTCTGCAAAATGATGTGACCACAAAACAATAAACATTACAAATATTTCAAAACTGATCATCCCTTATCATCTGGATGGCGTAGGCTGATCTTGCCTAGCGGGGCATACATCTTAAAGCTGCAGTTCAATCAATATCCTGCATGTGTGTTTTTTTTAATAAATCAGTTCTGTAGTAAGCAAAAATACTTTTAGCATTTTCTGTTTTTAAAAAAACAACTTTGAAAGACCAATTTTCTTGTATTCTATTTTAACAACCATTTGCTAAGGCACGGCCCCTTCATGTCCTGTCACAAGCTCTGGCACACCCCTTTGTCAGCCCTGCCCTCCCTCTAGCACATGTCAGTGCAGGAGTGTTCATGAATATTCATGAGCTTCCACTGAGTGACAGAAGCAGAAGAAAAACATATGCCAGCTCTAATTATGTCACCAAATTTCACCTATCAATACATGGAGAACGAATTGACCTGCAGCTATACAGTTCTTTAGGTAATTAGAGATTGCACACATGAAACTATTGAAGTTAAAAAAAAAAAGACTGAACTGCAGCTTTAAAAACACACTCTAAAGCATAAAAAAGAATAATATTGAGTCCTGGAAAAACAAATTGTTTAAGACAGGGCCTTGCCTGAAGTCTTAATTCCTCGGTGGTTAAATGTTCTAGGATTATTGTGCCTAGATACACTAACTGTTGGTCAAAAACGCTGGCTTGATGATTCTTTGTCTTTGTTAACTGTTTACGGTGGTGCCGGCACTTTTTTCTTGCGATGATGCTGCTTTGTATTCTCCTTGGTAAACTGTATAAGCTGCACCTAAGTTTGGAGAGACTTAAACATTTCATTAATAAAAGCACAAGGGGAGCGCTTTTAGCCACTATAATTTAGTATCAGCACAAATTTTTTGTTTTTCACCACTATCTTGGCATCCGTATATAAAATAAACACAAAAACACTTTGCTCACCAACTACAAAAGAAAGAAATCAACGGTGCATAGGGAAATTTTGTAAGAGAACAATGATAAGTGACAAGAGGTTGTCACTAAAAGTCCCTAAAGCTTGCACTCGTAAACAGTAAAATATACATAAAGTACCAGTTAAATAACTAGTACCACTAATATCAAATGATTACAGACCAAATGGGAAATATCCACATAAACTTAACTATAACACAACTAAAACGTGTACAACTTTTTTACAAGCTAAAAACTGACGAAATGCATAAAATGACAACTAATAAACCATAAATAAGGGAGTCCCCATGTGAACGAAACGGACAGTATACGGTAAACAAAAATGCTAGTATGAACACGAGTGTAAAGCCCTATCAGACCATGAGGGGCCAGTGTCCATAATATACTAACAATACTAATTAGCTTCACCACAAAACATTATAGAGTAGCAGCTTATCACATTAATACTTAGTTCCCAAACAGGCTCAAAATAAAGCTATCCAATAGTTATGCTGGAAAATGTAAAGAGGAGGGGTATATCCCTCTCTACATGAATATTCATGAAATAACATGTTGCTATGTGTAGCAATGAGTAGACATCATCAAAACACAACACAGTATGAATGGAGTCATATCGGCAAGGAATGTTCAAGGATAAATAACAAAACAACACACATAAGGTAATGTTGCAATGAACAAAATAGGCAGAGTCTGCATATAGACAGGTGTGGTATGGAAAATCATATAAATTATCCTCTCTTTTGTTCATATGCAAATCCTATGCCATGTGAACAATATACGACATAAAGGATGATGGTATTTAAAACATCAGCAGCTTGAGATTTAAATATATATATCATGAATTTGACAATAGCTACTGCTTAAAAAATAAAATCTGGATAGCCTACAGTTGCATTCTTTAAAATGAGAGGCTATAGATGAGGGTTCAAATTAAGACACCTTTTGGAGGGAAAGGAGAGGTAATGGTTAAAAGTTTATAAAAAAAATACATCACATATGCAGTTAACTTTATAGGAAAAATTATTTCATATCTCACTTTATGCTTACTCGTTTATATCGTACACTTTGTGAAGTACTGAGTATACTTTTGACACTATTCAAATACGGAAATACATATTAAATATTATTGTATTATTAATAAAACAATTATAACAAATAGAATTAAAAACATCTAATTAGAACAAATAGAATTGAAATGTGTTTACTGGTTTCTGCGTAGAGGTAATTTGGATACTGCATGTGGGGATTATAACCCCTTCTTGTAATAATTCCTACATAATAGGGGCTATGCCATCTAAAGCATTTCTGCTGAGTGGGTATTGGCCAATTCTGAGGAGGGCAGCGTTGGGAAATCATTTAACCCGTACTGGTGCACCAGACCAGACGTACCCAGTACTGTTGTTGGGAGATGCCCATAAACTATGAGGTATTTATCCTAAAATAGATACAAAAAAACAGAAAGCACAATAAATAAGCATAATTTCACAGTTCTCTGATACAGAGCAAAATTAACTTTTCAAAAAATAAGATAAAACCCCAAAACAGACCTGTTTGATCCTGCAAACTCAGTCCAAAAATAAATACATTACAGAATCATTCTCTTTCCCCATACTATAACTAAGCTGCTTTTAAACATATTTCTTTTTTTTTTCAGCTTCTAGTTAACTTTTCATGTCTGGAACGTGGTCTTTGTACATTCCTTAAGCTGGAGGAGGGGGGCCAGCCCGCTTGGCTGCTTTTAACCTTCCCTCTTTTAAATGACTGCTGTTCAAAAATCAGACGAGCAGTGTATTTTTAAGAAAACAAACCGTTCGTTTCCTATTATAAGTTTGAACAGAGAAACCTTGATAACTAAAAAACAAAACCATCTCTGCAACCCTTCCTATAAAACAAAAATCTTATTGTTTTATTTACTATATATTTCTAATTCCTTATCTTTCTTACACACACCCACACACTCTCTGAGTTTATCTTCCATCAACATTCATTCTACTTTCTACGGGCAATTAACAAAACTTCACCATAAAATGCTTCCTAGGTTTATTTTAAATGCTACTGTCATGCCTTGTAAATGTCAGCAGGCTTAATACACTTTGACAAAAGGGTTTAAACTTAAATGACCCTTTTACAAGAGATATATAAGTATTGCACTGTGTATTTTTGTCATATTGGAAGTAGCTTTTTGCATTTTAGTTTTTTGTTTTTGTATAGGTTTATTTTAACCCTTATTATTATTTCATTCAAAATCATTATGATCTGTTATTTGTATTATTTGTTATTTTTATGATTAGTACAACAAGTGACAATGTGAAGCGCTATGTACACTAATGGCGCTATATGAATGAAGACATGCATACATACATACATACATAAACTATCAGAGTGACACACAAACACTTCACTCCATGACATGTATATTATTATGCCATCAAACTAGTTTCTATGAGCTTTCTAAGACAAAAACAAACAAAAAACATTTAAAGAGGATGTCCCCTTTTTCTTTTTCCATGCAGTATTAATGCATTCATTCCTAAAAAAACAAACTACTTTAACATTCTTAAATTGAAGCCATTTCTTCATAGGTTAATAATTAACTTCCATGTCTCGCAGACATGCAAGTCCTGTGACCTTTCAGTGAAAAAGGGGTGAAGGAAGGGGGAAGAGGAAAAGGGGGGTCCACTAATGCTGCAGCTATTTTCAAAACAGAGGCTGATATGTTTCCCTTTCCTTCTTATTTAATATACTCTGCGCCACTAAATATCCATTTTTTAAAAAAATTATTGCCATAATGTCCACACATAATTTCAAGGGACATACCCTTCGCCGGCGACTGTTGAGAATGTAGGTTTCCCCATAATTCTCCTGTATTACACCGATCAACGTTAGCTGACCATGTACCTTACACCGATCAACGTTAGCTGACCATGTACCATATTACACCGATCAATGTTAGCTGACCATGTACCAATAAGGTGCCCCACCACTTGGTATAATATAAGTAGAATATAGAGTTAAGGACCAGTGGTATATAAAAAAATAGTCACCTGCTGTTCCTTAACTATAGTTCTCTTCCCAAGTTCTTAGGAGACTTCCCACCTTATAATTTCAGTATTATACCTTCCGGGCCTTCACTTGGCCCTGCCGTTTAGCGGCACACGGTATAATCTGACCTGAGTTTATGGCAATAATCTAAAACAACAATAACAATACCTGATCAGTATAATATTGATAAACTCACGTGATACAGGGTGTCCCGTCACTCAGGTAGGTTGCCCATAAAGAACAAACTGTCTACAGATTACTCAAACAATTATTCTAACGGCTTTTTCTGTTAAAAAGGATAAAGCCATACCTTATTCCAAGTGTGCACGTTTGAGTAATGTAGGCAGCTGCTCAGTCTGGGGTTTCCTGGTCCCGAGGTGTTGGGTCCCTATTCGGGCGCCATCTGTGAAAGCGTAGAAATAAAATCAATGAGTCAAGGGTTCTAAGTAACAAGTGAGTTTATCAGCACCATGGCACAATTTGAGAGAAAAGAATTCCAAAAAGGAACTCAGGCCTCTGCCAACATATTGCTTGGTATCACATTTTTATACATTTCAAAATGAGTAATACGCCCTTTAAGAGGGCTGGCTTAGAGATAAAAAATATATGATGACATACAAAAATACATATTGATATATAAATATGCTTTACAATGCTATATTCTTATCCTATATATCACCATAATGTGGGCCGCCCTTATCCTTGTGACATAAGGGAGTTACTGTGTCCAGCCCTGTGTGTTACTGTATCTGTCAGATAACAGAACCTAAAGTCAGCAGAATTATCTAAGGCAAGAAAAACCTCTTACGATTGCATTTTCAATTCTTGCATGCCTCGTAGGAATTACACAAGGGCGAGTTACATCTAGAAGCGATACTCTGCAGAATCACACATTACAGTTCATACACAAATAAACGGATAAGCATTCATACAAGCAAATACTCAAAATGGTGGTTAGGCCAAAATGGAGGTGATGATAGCCACACACATTATCTCAATCTTCACAAGTGTAATGGGGTAGGGTGCTAATGGGTAATAGAGTAGGTAAACAGCAAAGAAGCAAGGACCCACTAATAGCACTCAATACCCTCAATAATGATAATGTGATATTATTAAAAATAATCTTTAATGCTAAACTTGATTAAAAGAATGGGTGTTAAAATAGAACAATGGACATACATATATATTAACCCTAAGATGAGCGTATATGACACTCCAGGTTATAAGTCATTGGGAACAAAATGAGGTGAATTAAATCAAATGTTCCAAGGGAGCTGATGTGCAGTATTCCCTAAATGTGGTTGCTTAGGTAAGAGCAAAGGTGGGGAAGGGCTGCAAACCTGTCTTAGGTAACAGACAGGTCCCAGGGTAGTGTAGGGGTTAAGTGGAATGAGAGCGTAGAGCAGATAGCAGATATCTGAATGTGAGGCAATCAAATACAGCTGTGCATACATAAATAATGTGTGCTCACCTAACAGGTAATGTGCTGCTGCAGTTGTAGATAATAAATCATACCTCTCACTCGGTTATATTTCTTAAACACCACCTATTAAACAGCTCATGTACTCCTGATGACAAAGAGCTAGCTGTAATATAGAGAGCAATGGTACAGTGGCTTCCTGGTCCCTATTGACGGTGTGGCTGTAAGTATGCCTGTGCACATATTCATGAATGTGCTGCCACCGCCAGGGACGCTCGTGCCACTAAACAAACTCTCTATATGGGAAACAAGCACGCCCTACCCTGACCATAAGCTCCCGAGTTACCACACAAAACTCCTGCCCAGTTTCTAAGGGAAGTGCACGCGTGCGGTCTGGCAGCTGCTCGCACTGCGAGATAGAAGGCTGCCACGTCAGTACTGACCGCGCGCGTGCACGTGACGTGTGTCCATTGTTGTATTTTAACACCCATTATTTTAATCAAGTTTAGCATTAAAGATTATTTTTAATAATATCACATTATCATTATTCAGGGTATTGAGTGCTATTAGTGGGTTCTTGCTTTTTTGCTGTTTACCGTGTATATAGGATGGTCAGAATGGCGGCCATTTTTAGAAGCCCCAACAGAAATAATTTGACAACACTTTATGGGGGGTTGAAACCAGACTGTAATTCTAATATGTTCCTGGAACTATATGATCTTGGACGGGGATTGGACACCGACCTCCTGGTCGTGTCTTGGTTGGACCACTCTATTACATCGTTGATCAATTTGTCGGGGCGTCGGTCTCTCTTGCAGCCCAGACAGCCTGGAGCAGACGGAAAATGCGGGTGCCAGCAGCGGTCAGCAGACACGGGGCAGGTCCACTGTGACCAGGAGGCAGAAGTTTGACCTTGCAGCGCGGACATTGCTGGCCCGGGCAGGTATGGGGTTTAGTTATTTACAGAGACTCCCCCCTGGGGCCAAAATGAACCAGCAACCGCACCACGTGTGAATCTGAGAGGTCCACGTCTCTTGTACCAAATCAGACACCCCTTCTTAAGTATTGTTTTTCAATATTTATTTCAGTTGGGTTTGTAGACATGGGAGGGACGTGAGATACCTCCACTTCATCTGATATCACTAAGGGTGGGACGTGGGATACCTCCACTTCATCTCATATCACTAAGGGGGGGACGTGAGATACCTACACTTCATCTGATATCACTAAGGGTGGGACGTGAGATACCTCCACTTCATCTGATATCACTAAGGGTGGGGCGTGAGATACCTCCACTTCATCTGATATCACTAAGGGTGGGGCATGAGATACCTCCACTTCATCTGATATCACTAAGGGTGGGGCGTGAGATACCTCCACTTCATCTGATATCACTAAGGGTGGGACGTGGGCTACCTCCACTTCATCTGATATCACTGAGTGTGGGACGTGAGATACCTCCACTTCATCTGATATCCCACTAAGGGTGGGGCGTTGGGCCTACCTCACTTCATCTGATTCACTGAGTGTGGGACGTTAGAGGTCGCATCTCTTTCATCGGATATCAGTCCACTTAGTGTGGGCTGTGTGGTTCCTCTCTTGATCTGATATCACTGAGCACATGGGGACAGGCTTCCGTCCCTTGGATTTTCCTTGGTCTGAAGGGAAATAGACTTAGTTATTAGAGATCAACTGTCATTTGACGTGGTTGACAACCGGCGTTTGAATCCCATTTTGCTAAGGCAGGGGGGGACATTACCGAAAGACCAGAGCGGTGTGCACATTCCAGTTATAATCGTCCATATGAATAAATATACTCTGGACACCTGAATCCTATGGACGCGTGTCTGGTCCTCTCCTCCTCTCGTCTCAACTCTCTCACTAACAGCAACAGCCTGGTTTATAACCAGCTCGTAGGGAATCCCACCAGTCTCACCGGTGAGACCAGTGGCCGGGCGGGAGGGCCGTTGTCCCTGCATCGTGATCCTGGCGCCATGTACACTGATCAACCTGGGACGAAGAGCTTATGGAGATGGACGACTGTGACGACGAGATCCAGGAGCGATGGTTCGGGCAGGACCTCCAGGTACTGTAGCATCTCGCCCCCCATTTACCCGTTGCCATCTCCCCCTTAGCACGATACCGCGGATATCGTTGGGAAGTGGTGGATCCCAGAGGTACTGGACTGGCCAACTTGTGGGTTTACTTTGACAGCAAGAAGCAGCCGGGGCTGCTCCATTTCTGCTCTAAAGAGAAAAGAAACCCCCTCCACCCTCCCTGTTATCCCCATAAGAAGAGTACGCGTACGCGCATGATACGCTACGTGGGCTGACGTACTGCCACGTTGGGGGGCAGCTACCCCCCCATTAGCAAAGGTGTGAGGGAGTCTTATGGTAATTGCCTGAGCGGGGGTATATCCCGTATGAAAGGGGATCGGCTTAGATATAGAAAAAGGCACAAGCCGACTCCGCCACACCTGGCCTTAGGGAAACTCCTCCAGGCCCCACGTCTTAGAAGACAGCACCGCCTCCACGCCTACCACACGCCCACCGGCATGCCAGGGCGAGGTGAACTACCCTTCCACTTCTCCGCTTAGGAGGAAAGAGACCCCTCCCATCCTCGGCTTCGGAAAAGACACCCAACCCACCCTCCCGCCCCTCGCCTTAGGGAGACCACCGCCACCCACCCTCTCGCCCCTCCCTATAGGGAAAGAACCCCCATCCCCACCTCGCCTTAGGGAAAGACACACCCCACCACCCCTCCCGCCCCTCGCCTTAGGGAAAGACACCCCACCCACCCCCGCAAGACCACACCCCCCGTCCCTCGCCTTAGGAAAGACAACCCCTCCCGCCCTCGCCTTAGGAAAGACACCCCACCTACTCCCTCCGCCCCCCCCTCCCTTAGGAAAGACACACCCACCACCCCCTACCAGAAACCCCTCACGCCCTTGCCTTAGGGAAAGACACCACCTCCCCGCCGCCCCTCGCCTTAGGGAAAGACACCCCACCCACCCTCCCGCCCCTCGCCTTAGGGAAAGACACCCCTCCCGCCCGTCGCCTTAGGGAAATACACCCCTCCGCTCCCTCGCCTTAGGAAAGACACCTCACCCACACCTCCCGCCCGTCGCCTTAGGGAAAGACACCCCTCCCGCCCGTCGCCTTAGGGAAAGACAATCACCGCTATCAGACTGCAGTGATCAGAAGGCAGTGATCGCGGGTGGGATTATTCGCTGACTTTTCGCGCGATCGTGCAGTCACATGAGCGGTTCACCCAATGAGGGCGACCAAGCTCCGTGACGTCACTGGCCCGCCCATAGACATGCCCCCAGAAGGCGCGAACAAAGGCCAGAGAACGCCCCCGCTTTCCCTCAGCCTCCGTGCCTGCCGCTGGCTGCAGTGTCTATGGACGCAGCCTTATGGAAAGACTTCCCCCACACACCCAACCTACCTCTCGTTTTAGGGAAAGACCAGCCCCCACCCTCCCACCACCTCGCCTTAGGGAAAAACCAGCCCCACCCTCCACCACACGCCCTCTCAAGGAGGAAAAACTGCCCCCCTTTTCCTCGCATCAACCACCGCCCCGCGCCTTAGGAAAAAACTGCCCCTCTCCCACCCCTGCGCTTAGGAAAAAACCTGCCCTTCTTTCCCACCACCTCGCACTTAGGAAAAAACCCTGCCCCTCTTTCCCACCCCTCGCCTTGGGAAAGACAAGCCCCACCCTCTCCCCCCCTCGCCTATAGGGAAGACCAGCCCACCACCCCCGCCCCTCGCCTTAGGGAAAGACACCAGCCCCACCCTCCCGCCCCCTTCGCCTTAGGGAAAGACCACCCACCCATCCACAGCCGCCTCGCCTTAGGGAAACCAGCCCCACCCTCCCGCCCCTCGTCCTTAGGGAAAGACCAGCCCACCTCCCCCCCTCCCTTGGGAAAGACCGCCCCACCGCTCACCCGCCCCTGCGCCTTAGGAAACACCAGCCCCACCCTCCCCCCCTCGCCTTAGGGAAAGACCAGCCCCACCCACCCGCCACCCCTCGCCTTGGGAAAGACCAGCCCCACCACCCGCCCCTCGCCATTAGGGAAGACCAGCCCCACCCTCCCGCCCCTCGCTTAGGGAAAGACCACCCCCACCCTCGCCGCCACTCGCCTTAGGGAAAGACCGCCCACCCTCCCGCCCCTCGGCTTAGGGAAAGACCGCCCCCAACCCTCCCACCCTCGGCACGGAAGATCTGTCTGGCTCCACATACGATCAGCATACATCCCAAATGATCCTTCCAGTGTAGGGTCAATGTGTTCCTGAAGCGGAAGCCTATTTGGACGTCCCATTATGGATCTCTGCCTTGTAGGTCAGTACATTGGGTACGATGCGTAATGTCCTAAGTACCAGGGTTCGGTTCTCTCTTGACACTGCCACTGAGATCTCACGCAGGTTATCGTTAACAGGCCATGACTGGTGTGTCGCCAGTGACAGAACCCATGTGAAAGGCAGCATGTGCCTCCCACCCCAAGCTGGAACAGGAATAGCAAAGGCTTATGGCCCACATAATGGGTGATAATTGTCCAAGAGCGGTGGTATGGATGGTGTATATATATATATATATTATATTAGTATATATATATATATATATATATAATAGACTCCTCCTTTAGGAATTTTTAAGTTTGCGTCAACACTTTTATCACCTGTTGAGGGACAATATTTTTGAAACATAGGATTGATGCAAGGGTCTCCGGTGGATGAACCCATTAATTCAACTGACTGGGATCCTCATACTTTCTGGAGAATCCTTACCCCCTCCGTAGGGAGGCGCTCTCTGGGATCCTCCTACTTCTGGAGATCCTTACCTCCGTAGAGAGCGCTCTCTTGGGATCCTCCTACTTCGGAGATCCTTACCGTTCCGTAGGAGTCGCTGCTGCTAGGGTCTCTACTTCTGGATGGAGATCCTCTACCGACTCCGTAGGAGGCGCTCTCTGGGATCCTCCTACTTCTGGAGATCCTTACCTCCGTAGGAGGCGCTCTCTGGGATCCTCCTACTTCTGGAGATCCTTACCTACTGTAGGAGGCGCTCTCTGTGATCCCCTCACTACGTCTGGAGATCCCTTACCGATACCGTAGGAGGGCGTCTCATGTTTTTATTTTGTTTTTTTTACACAAGCTCCCTAGGCAGTTACGTGGACAACAGGAGGGCTTGTCCCAGATGCCGCACGGCTATCCTATTGGCCCCAGGGGTGCGGCGAGCTTTGTAAAGCGGACCATTACATGAAGCCCTGCTAGCCGGCAGCCCTGCCGACACTCCCCCTACGAAGGGAAGTGTCTCACACAAGCCAAACGGGGGTTCAGCGTCACTGAGACGCCTAACCGGAGGGAGAAGAGCAAAACTGGTAAAGGAAAGAGATGTCGCGTCACCTGTTAGGTTATGTTATTGTCCGTACCTTCTCCGTGCAATAACGCCGTTTATCCTGTGTTCCGTAAATAACGCAAAGCAGATATAAGGAACTATGGCTAATCACCAGGAAAGTCTGTAGTGTTGATTCTTTCGAAAGCCATCGTCCAGTGGGTGAGGGAGGCAAAGGGTGGATGACTAGGTGACCTAGACGCGTTTCGCCCGCTTCATCTCTCCTCCTACTTCGCGTTAATAGCAATTATAAAAATCGCCACTTGGAGTGAATTGTTGAGCTGCTCATGATCTTGAAATCACAGTAACCAACTGCTGATGCGCTTTGGTTGCTAGGTCAACCCCTACCACAGCAGAGAGGAAGGGCTTTTACCGTGACAGTCTCCCATCGCCGCCGCCCTCAACCTCCCCCCACACGTCAGTACATGCTAAATACGCGTGTGGGTCATGCGTACATGGAGTTTCTGCATGTCTCCTCGTCTGTTATGGTCCCTCCAGGTTGAAGACGGAATCAATGTTGACTGGATCCTGTTCTCCACAAAGTACTACCGTCAAGAGACCCCACCCGCCCTTTTCCATTGCCCACCCACCCCCCATCAGCGAGCCCCCTTTGTTAATTGCCCTCTCCCCTTTCCTACAGCACGGTGGTCGAGACGGCAGGACAGGGAGGAGGTTGGTCGGTGCGAGCTGTGCGAGGCCAGCGTGCTGAATTTTAACCAGCACATGAAGAGGGTATCACCCAGGGCTGCGCAAAAGCGAAATAAGGGACAACGCAGGGAAATAACGCATGCAAACGCAGGGATAGTTAGACTCGAGTGGATGTGTTGGGCGGTGGACGAGGGAGTGCGGCAGTGGGACCCCTATTAACCTGCTGTGCGGCAACTGGCGGGAGAGAAACCTAGTCTGAAGAGCAAGTCGCAGCGTGGCGTCGGGTCAGAGAGAAGTTGAGAGCAGGACGAGCGGCTTTCCGACTCGGTGCTGGTTATCTTTTCTGGTCTGAGACCCTGAGGCCATCACTAGGCAGTACACAAATGGCATCTGCACGGCTGGCGGGCCGACTACATAGACTGTGGCTGGGAGCACGGCCAGCGTAGGGCCACGATCATAGACTAGGCTGGGAGCATGACCAAAGCGTAAGGGTCAAGATCTAGACTAGGCTGGAGCACGACCAAGCGTAGGGCCGACAGATTATAGACTAGGCTGGGGAGCACACGTGGCAGAGCGTAGTATGGCCAAGATCATAGACTAGGTCTTAGAGCACGACAGTTTGGGCAACGTCTCAAGACTAGTGCTGGGAGAAGGACGAACCGTAGGATCCACAGATGCATAGACTAGGCTGTGAGCACGACCAGGCTCATGGCCACAGATCATAAAATAGAGCTGGAGCATGACCAGGGTAGGGCCATAAACTTACTATAGATTATAGTAATGGGGCCAGAGATTAACAGATTCATAGGCTGCTGCAGTGTCCTGGAACTAATATGTTTGCCCTAGACCAATGGTGACCATGCCAGTCCACAAGGCCAGGTTTTAAGGAGTATCCCTGCTGGTCAGCACAAGTGGCTCAGTCATTATGATTAGCCCTGATGTGAGTAGCACCTGTGCTGAAGCAGGGATATCCCTAATCCTGGCCTCTTGATGGTCCTCGAGGATTGGAATTGGCCACCCCTGCCCTAGACTATGATTGCTACGCGCTCGGTCCTTCTGGACAGCAACTCCATTCCTTCTTTGGCCTGTGTTGTCGGTGAGGAAATGGACGGGTTTGTGCTGTTCCAGAAGAAGTAAGGAGGGCGTGTAACTAGGGATGTATCTCTGGCCACTGCAGACTGCCATTGTCAAATACATCACAGATTCACAATGACTGACTGACACATGTTAGTCATTGCGGGGTATAACCTGTAATTGTGTGTCCCGCCCATTGTACATTTCCAAACTTTTATAATGTTTTCAGCTTAAAGGAGCAGTTCTTCCCACTTTTTTCTATCATTACAGGGGGGGATCCGATGGGGTCCTCCTGAACCAACGGCCATCATTTCCCCCCGGGAACCCCATGTTCCCAAGAACTTACCGGTGATGTTAGCAGTCTCCCCCAGGGGCAAAACAAATGGCCGCCACACACTCTGCCCAATAGAAAAGGCTGCAACATCATCGGTTGTGGCTTCTATTGGATGTGCATGTAAATCCCTTTAAAAACCAGGACGAATACCGGTAACTTCAGTATCAGTACTAAGTTCTGGAAGGCGGGGGATCCCCGGAATGTGAAAATAGCATGATGTTAGTTTGGGGGGGGGGTGGGTTGTCTATAATATAATAGTGACATGATGCCAGACATAACAATTGTACGGTTTGTTTTTTTTTTTTGTTTTTTTACACATTATACTTTTCTTGTTGTTTCAGGTACAAAGGACACGCTCCTGATTTGATTGAAAACAAGATAGTGTTTTAGAAGGAGTCAGGGGTTGGAGAGGGTCGGCAGAGATTGGAGGTTGGGGCCGGGGAGGTGGGTGGAGGTTGGGGCCGAGGTTGGTGGAGCAGTGGAGATTGGGGCCGCAGGTTGGATTTTTTGGGGGCCGAGGGTGGGGTGGAGGTGGTGGGTTGGGGCACGAGGTTGTGGTTGGTCGGGCGAGGGTTTGGGTGGGATCAACGCGGAGGGTGGGGTGGATGTTTTTGTTTTGTGGCCGAGTTTGGTTTGGTGCGAGGGTTGGGTGGTAGGTTGGGTTGGGGCCGAGGGTGGGGTGGAGGTTGGGTTGGGGCCGAGGTTGGAGGTTGGAGCAGAGGTTGGACAGGATGAGGGAGGAATTAATTATTAGGAGTAGCAGACTGTGGGGGGAAGTCTCAAAGTGTTTTTGTACAATCAGAATCTCTTTTTAATTCCTGCTGTGAAGTGCTCGCTGGGGAACGTTTTATCCGCCATCACTGTCCATAGTCCTGTCACCGTGAGACTGACCACGTGTTGTTGCCCTTTTACAGAAGACTGGGACATGTTGGACGTTGATGAAGACGAGAAGCTGACCGGAGAGGAGGAGTTTGAACTTCTGGCAGGACCTCTCGGTCTCAACGACCGCAGGATAGTGCCGGAACCGGTCCAGTTCCCCGATAGCGACCCACTAGGTGCGTCCGTAGCCATGGTGACAGCCACCAACAGCATGGAGGAAACCCTAATGCAGATAGGTATGTTTGGACCGGGAGTTCAAATGTCCTCATCGCCGACTCAAGCACGTCACCTCCACATCACCTCCACGTCTACCCGTGATACATCAGCCTTTCCTCCAACCAGAGGGTTCATGTTGTAGGGATAGAGATCACCATGGAGGCAGCCATATTGCATGTAACCCTCGTGAAATATGTGTTTTGTTTCTTGCAATTCAGATTCAGTACTGTATGAGTACTTTAAAATATATACATTTTTCACATTTCCATGATATACAAAATCTCTTACGATGGTTATCTAATGTAGTTTGTGTTTTCCAGTCCTACACATTGTTAGCTTGGCTTTGTGCCTTTGTTTGCAAACTAATTCTGAAGCCACCATTAGACAGACAAATAAACAGAAGTAGCAGCGGTATGATATGGATGATTTCCACCATACGAGATCTCCTGCACCAACTGGGACCTTCTTCAGAACATGAGCACAGTTCAAGTTGGCGACGAAAACAGGGACATTGAGTGTGTCTGCTGTTGACTGTGTCTGGTGGCTGTGATATTTCCCAGTCAGACTCTCTTTTTCACCTACACCAACTGGGACCTTCTTCAGTACCCGAGCACAGTTCACGTTGACGACCAAAACAGGGACATTGAGTGTGTCTGCTGTTGATCTTGCTGTTGGCTGTGTCTGGTGGATGTGATATTTCCCAGTGAGACTCTTTTTCACCTACACCAACTGGGACCTTCTTCAGTACCTGAGCACAGTTCACGTTGGCGACCGAGAGAGTAATGTTGTTGAGTTTGTCAGTGGTCCATCTTGTTGTCTGCTGTCCTGCTCGGTGGAGCTGTGTCCTGTGGTTGTGGTATTTTCCCCTTTTTTCACCTCCTGCCCTGTTTCCCTCTCTCAGGCTGTCAGGGCGCTCTAGAGAAGGGCTCCTCAGGCCGGATAACTCTGGGGGAGCAGGCGGCGGCTCTGGTGAACCCGCACGACCGCGTGATGGCGTTACGCCGGGTGATCGCCGCTGCACAGGTCCTGCTGGCGCGGACCATGGTGATGAGGGCACTTTCCCTGCTGTCCGTCAGGTCTGTACCGCTGCAGACACGAACCTCAGGAGATATCAGAAGTGGACACCTTGCCACTCTGTGACCCAGCCTTTCCCTTATCATTAGTGGGGAGGGCCTCGAACTTCAGGAAGAGGAGTCTAGCTGCAGACAAACAGCATGTCAGGTGTCCACTGTGACATAGTCATTGTGAGGTCATTGTAGAAAAAAGGGCATCTATGGAGCGCCCTCCGTAATATAACACACTCAGCCATTTTTAATGGGTGCCCAATAATTGAAGATCAGTTTATGTAACGATGCAAATTGAAGCCACGTATAGAAAAAGTAAAAATGTCCCGGAGTATACAACACTGGCCGCTTTTGTTCTCCGCTGGTTGGGAACTCTGACCTCAGTGAAGAGAGAATGCAACGTTGCAATGATCAGCGCAGAGATATAGGGCCCGTTTTTAGGAAATATCAATGTCGCCCATCTTTAAAAGGTTTGGGTTAAATAGATGTTTCCACTAACCTTGCTACATAACGGAAATCCGATGAGTGGTTTACGCAGTGGAGGGTGAAGAAGCTTTGATGACTACAGTACATCATGTCATCTTTCTTTCTCCCCCCAGCGGGTCCAGCTGCAGCCTCGCGGCGGGCCTGGAGTCTCTGGGTCTGACCGACATCCGCACTCTGGTGCGTCTCATGTGCTTGGCCGCTGCGGGACGAGCTGGCCTCTCCACCAGCCCCTCCAACACCCTGTCCAGCTGCTCTGACCGCTCCCGGGGTCTGCACAGCAAGACCAGCAAACCCATTTCCTGCCTGGCGTATCTCAGCACTGCCGTGGGCTGCCTAGCATCCAGCGCCCCCAGCGCCGCCAAACTCCTGGTCCAGCTCTGCACCCAGGTAGGGCATCATCTAGAGCATGGGTGGCCAACAACAGTCCCCTCGAGGACCACCAGCCGGTCAGTGTTTTCTTGATATCCTTGCTTCAACACTGGTGGCTCAATCAGTGGCCCAGTCATTGACTCATGGTGGAGATCCTACCATTGGCCCAATCAGTGACTGAGGGCCCCCTGTCCTTGCTGTGCTTTCGGTTGAGGGTCTCTGTCACTCATTTATCCACCATAATCTTACTGAGTCCGGTATAGCAGCTTCACACCATGCAGTCAATGACCAAACTCGAACTGATGAGTTTCAAAGCATGAAATATTGGTCTCCAAATGGGTTTCATGGTTCTGCACTTCCCCTGTCCCATGCCTTGCTTGTACATGCTGTGTGATTCAGCAAACTAAAGTTCTAGGGCAGGGTTTTTCAACAGGGATTCCTAGGAACTCTTAGGTTCCCCGGGCATCACTAGAGGGGTTCCTGCAATTTTCATGTAATTTGAAAATTATTCCAAATACAGAGGAATTTACAATGTATCTGATCTCAAACGCGCTATTAGAGAGGGCTGAGGTTCTTTACAATGCATCTGAACTCGGACGAGCTGCTATTAGGATGGTTGGGGTCCTTACACTGCACTGATCTCAGACGGCGCAAAGAGGGGTTGGGGTTCTTACAATGCATCTGATTTCGGGACGCTATTAGAGAGGGGTTGGGGTTCCTTAAAATACATCTGATCTCAGCGCGCTATTAGAGGGGGTTAGGGTTCCACAATGCATCTGATCTCAGACGTGCTATTAGGAGGAGTGGGTTCATTACACAGGCATCTGATTTCGGGAACGCTATTAGAGAGGGTTGGGGGGGCCTTGCAATGCATTGATCTAGGCGCGCTATTAGAGAGGGTTGGGGTTCCTTAACTAAATCTGATCTCAGACGGCTATTAGAGAGGGTGGGGTTCCTTACAATGCATCTGATCTCAGATGTGCTATAGAGGGGGTTGGGGTACCTTACAATGCATCTGATCTCAGAAGTGTATTAGAGAGGGGTGGGTTCCTACAATAGCATTCGATCTAAGACGCGCTATAAGAGAGGGTTGGGGTCCTTACAATGCATCTGATCTCGGGAACGTATTAGAGAGGGTTGGGGTCCTTACAATGCTGATTACTAGACGCGCTATTAGAGAGGGTTGGGGTTCCTTAATGATCTGATCCAGACGCGCTATTAGAGAGGGTTGGGTTCCTTACAAGCATCTGACTCAGAGCGCTATAAGAGAGGATTGGGGGTTTACATGCATCTGATCTCGGTAACGCTATTAGAGAGGGTTGGGGTTCTTACAATGCATCTGATTCTTAGACGCAATTTAGAGAGGGTCGGGGTTCTTACAATGCATCTGATCTTAGACGCACTAAGAGAGGGTCGGGGGGTTCCTTACAAGCATCTGATCAGACACATTCCTTGAAATCAGGATTTCTGGTAATATCTGTGCGCAGCTCGGCGGAAGGAATGGTGTAACGGGAATCTTTGTCTGTGCCCGGGTAGAATTGATCTCGGCCGCCACGGGGTGAATCTGACACCGTTATGACCCTATCCAGAGGAAATTCTGCAGCTTCCTCCGCGGCATCGCAGAAGAAAGCAAACTGGTCACCTCCCCCAACTTCGTGGTGACGCAGGGCTGGTAGCACTGCTGGCGGAAAGGGGGCGAAGCTCGGCCAAACTATGACAAGGCGGAAATGGAGAAGAGAGGTAAGTGTCACGTGTTGGTCTACAGGCACCATATTTGCATTGAGGTTGGGTTTGGGCAGGGTGACAGAGAGAGACCTTGCTAATCTGTCCCTCCCACAGGCGGGGGACAGTGACCAACAGGGACTCATTCGGAGTGTCCCTTACATGGTGGTTGATAGTGAAAGGGGGCAGAAGAAGCCATCTTTGTCAGTCCCCGTCACACACATTGTCACAGGAAGGTGGGTGTGTATGACCCGTGGAGTTTGTGTATTTTGTTCCTCTGTGTGAGTGAGGGGACTGTTCCTACCAGTGCTGGGGGCGACCGTGACAGACGTTACTGTGCGGAGCTTAGTCGGTGTGTTTGTAGGTCGGCAAATAACTGCGTCATAAAACATGGCCCAGAGTCCAATGTGACATTACAAGGCCATGGGACAGATGTGACTTTACATGGACGGGCTGTGATGTGACATTTACGTTGACACGGGTGGAAGTCCCGTTATCACAGGTATACATTGCCCTGTCTGCGGTGTGTCCGCCATAGTACCCTGAGCGTTTCCCCGGTACCCTCTCCCGTAGGGCCCCGGAGCTCGCCAATGCTCTGGCTGCCTGCTGCGTCCTCACGCCTCTCCTCAGCACAGGCAGTGGGTCCGCCGCGCAGATGGTGCGGACGCTGGCGGCTCACGACCGCGACAACCAGGCCAGTCCTCAGACCCTCGCAGACATGGCCGAGACTTGAGGGAGTGCTCGCTCACCAAGCTGGAGGCCCATCAGAAACCGGTGTGAGTACTCCGTCACTCCTATCAGAAAAGAGAGGTGAGTACTACGTCACTCCATCACAACCCAGGGAGTCCCCCGTACTCCATCAGAACCCAGGGAAGTCCTATGTCACTATCAGAACGGGGGAGTCCTCGTCACTCCACCAGGACGGAGGAGTCCTCCATCGGTCCATCAGAACCGGAGGTGTACTCGGCACTCCATCAGATCCTGGGGAGTCCTCGGCACTCATCAGATCTGGGGAGTCTCGGTCACTCCATCAGATCCGGGGGAGTACTCCGTCGCTCCATCAGAATGGGGAGTTCTCCGGGACTCCATCAGATCCTGGGGAGTTCCTCCGTCGCTCCATCAGAAATGGGACAGTCCTCCATCGCTCACATCAGAACCGGGACAGTCCTCCATCGCTCCATCAGAACCGGGACAGTCCTCCGTCGCTCCATCAGAACTGGGACGTCCTCCATCGCTCCAAGAACTGGGACAGTCCTCCACGCTCCACTCAGAAACGGGACAGTCCTCTGTCACTACATCAGAACCCGGGGTCCTCCGCCACTCCATCAGACGCCGGGAGTCTCCATCAGAACCGGGGAGTCTTCGGATCACCGGGCTTCTGCTTTCCCGGAATGCACCAACCGCTACCCTTTTGCTTTCTTGACCCGTTCACGGCCAGGGCTTTGGGGCCCACAGGCAACGAAAGGTTAAATATGGCAATGCCCCAAATAAGAAAACCTTTAATCTGAACGTTCGCGCTCCCGTAATAACCTTGTGTGTTTCATATAAAGAAGAAATACACAATAATCCCGCTAACCCTCCCTACTGATGGACGTGTTACCGTTCCACTCTTGTGAATGGTTCTGTGGTCGCTGGTCTCTGCTGTCCGGCTTCACTCGTGGAGTGGACGTGGGGTCCCTGTGTGTGCAGCCATGTCTGTGTCCGAGTCTCTCTACGCTGTCGCGGCTGTCTCTCTTGTGATGGACGTCGCGGGTCCACTGGTGTGTGCGCCAGTGTTGGTCCTGGTGTCTCTGCTGTCCGGAGTGTCTCCTTGTGATGGAACGTCGCGGGTACCCATCTGTGTGCCGCCGTTCTGGTCCTGCATCTCTCTGCTGTCGGCTGTCACCTCTGTGAGGACATTCTGGCTCTGTCGGTGACGGGGCCGTTGGTGAAGCAGGACGGGGGGGCTGAATGACCGGGTTAATATAAAGTCTCCTGTCAGGAACAGGTTCTTCTCAAGACTGGTCCCCAGTGTTGAGGTATCTCTGCTGCTGGTCAGTGACATCGTATCTTTTTCACCTGAGGGAGAGCTGTAGTTCTGTTGACAGTCATACCGGTCTGTCTCACCTGGAATTCCTGTTCTTATACATGACATCTCACAGTGACACAACGGGAACTTCCTGTAACACGGTCAAACCTCAATACAAGATAAAAACGACAAGTACGTTAACATTTTGGGGGGTAGGGGTTGAGCTGCATACCAGGGGTTCTCAATTCTAGTGTGTCCCTCCCCCAAGGTCAGGCTTAGAAGGCATATCCCGTCAGCACAGGTGGTGGTGAGCCTCGTGCCAGAAGCAGGATATCCTCAAACCTGACTGTTAGGGTCTGAGGACTGGAAGTTGAGACCCCTACTTTAACCCCCATACATGCCCCCCCTTCCCTGCAGTGAAGAGTTATGAGTCGGATTTGACCCACCCGGAGATGAACCCCGCAGAAGTTTGAGCCTCTCTTTGGTTCCAGGTGATGACCTCGGCCTGGTCAGCAGGAGAGCGCTTTGGCACAGCCGCAGCGACGGTAAGTGCGGGTGTGGAGCGTGACCAGGAACCAGTACTCCCTACAGCAAAACCTGCGTCTCATTCAACAAGGGTGAGTGCGGGAGGACGCCGTTCACGCTGGCACCCGCAAACCATCCGGCTGGTGATAACCTTTTCATAAGGGCCGGACTGAGATAGTTGTCGCCCAGGGAGGGCATTCTGATTTATACCGGTTGTGTGTCCCAGGGGGGCAGTCTCGATATAACCGGTGTGTGTGTCCAAGGAGTCCATTCTTTATAGGACGGGCGATTGGGTCTCGAGGGAGTTCTGATATAACGGTGTGTGTGTCCCAGGGAGGGCCAGTTCTGATATAGACCGGTGTGTGTGGTCCCGGAGAGGCAGTTCTGATATATACGGGTTGTGTGTGTCAGGGGAGGGCAGTATCTGATAGTGTGCAATCGGTATACCGGTGTGTGTGTCCCAGGGAGGGCAAGTTCTGAGTATAGACCGGTGTGTGTGCCAGGGAGGGAGAGTTTGATATATACCGGTGTGTGTGTCCCAGGGAGGGCACGAGTTATATCAGTTTGATATATACGGTGTGTGTGTGTCCCAGGGAGGGCAGTTATGAATAGAACTGGTTGTGTGTGGTCCCAGGGAGGGCAGTTTCTGAATTAGGACGGTTGGTGGGTGTCCAGGGAGGGGCAGATTCTGATATAGACCGTGCGTGTGTGTGTCCCAAAGGGAAGGCAGTTCTGATATAACCGGTGTGTGTGTCCAGGGAGGGCAGTTCCTGATATAGACGTGTGTGTGTGTGTCCAGGGAGGCAGTTCTGATATAACCGGTGTGTGTGTCCCAGGAGGGCAGTTCTGTATACCGCGTGTGGTGTGTCCCAGGGAGGGCAGTTCTGATATATACGGTGCTGGTGTGTGTCAGGGAGGGCAGTTCTGATATAGACCGGTGGTGTGTCCAGGGAGGGCGGCTTGATTAGACCGGTGTGTGTGTGTCCGGAGGGCAGTTCTGATATGACAGGTTGTGTGTGTGGTCCCAGGGAGGGCAGTTTGATAGACGGTGTGTGGTGTCCACGGGAGGGCAGTTCTGAATTAACCGGTGGTGTGTGTCCCAGGGAGGGCAGTTCTATATATAGCGATGTGTGGGTGTCCAGGGAGGAAGTTGATATATACCCGGGTGTGTGTGTCCCCAGGGAGGCAGTTTGATATGACCGTGGGTGTGTCCAGGGAGGGCAGTTCGATATACCGGTGTGTGTGTCCCAGGGAGGGCAGTTCTGATATAGACGGTGTGTGTGTGTCCCAGGGAGGGCAGTTCTGATATAGACCGGTGTGTGTGTGTCCCAGGGAGGGCAGTTCTGATATAGACCGGTGTGTGTGTCCCAGGGAGGGCAGAGTTCTGATATTCACGGTGTGTGGTCCAGGGAGGGCAGTTCTGATATAGACCGGTGTGTGTGTCCCAGGGAGGGCAGTTCTGATATAGAGGCTGTGTGTTGTCCCAGGGAGGGCAGTTCTGATATACGCGGTGAGGTGTGTCCCAGGGAGGGGCAGTTATGATATAGACCGGTGTGTTGTGTCCCAGGGGGGCAGTCTGTTTGAAAGACCGTGTGTGTGTCCAGGGAGGGCAGTTTGATATAGACGGTGTTGTGTGTGTCCCAGGGAGGGCAGCTGTCTGATATATGACCGGTGCTGTGTGTGTGTCCCAGGGAGGGCAGTTCTGATATGACCGGTTGTGTGGGTGTCCAGGAGGCAGTTCTGATATAGACCGGGTGTGTGTGTGTTGTCCCAGGGGGGCAGTTATGATATATAGACGTTTGTGTGTGTTGTCCAGGGAGGGCAGTTCTGATAAGACCGGTTGGGTGTGCCAGGGAGGCAGTTTGAATATCCGGTGTGAGGTGTCCCGAGGGCAGTTTGATATATACCTGGTTTTGGGTGTGTGTCCAGGGAGGGCAGTTCTGTATAGACCGTGGGTGTCCCAGGGAGGGCAGTTCTGATATAACCAGTGGTATGTGGTCCCAGGGGGCAGTTTGATATATACCGTGTGTGTGTGTGTGTCCCCAGGCGAGGCAGTTTGATATATACGGTGTTGTGTGTCCCAGGGAGGGCAGTTCTGATTATCCGGTGTTGTGTCCCAGGGAGGGCAGTTTGATATATACCGGTTGTGTGTGTTCCCCGGGAGGGCAGTTTGATATATATACGGTGTGTGTGTCTAGGAGGGCAGTTTGATATACCGGTGTGGTGTCCAGGGAGGGGCAGTTCTGATATAGACCGTGTGTTGGTCCAGGAGGGTAGTTGATATATACCAGTGTGTGGTCCAGGAGGGAGTTCTGATATAGACGGTGTGTGTGTCCCAGGGAGGGGCAGTTTGATATAGACGGGTGTGGGTGGTCCCAGGGAGGGCAGTTCTGATTATATACCGGTGTTGTGTGCACAGGTTGAGTGCCAGAGGCAGTTCTGATATAGACCGGTTGTGTGTTGTCCCAGGAAGGGACAGTTCTGATATAGAACGGTGTGTGTTCGCCAGGGAGGGCAGTTCTGATATAACCGTGTGTGTGTGTGTCCAGGTAGGGCAGTTCTGATATTATAACGGTGGTGTGTGTGTCCCAGGGAGGGGCAGTTCTGAATATAACGTTGTGTGGGTCCAAGGGAGGGCAGTTCGATATATACCGGTGGTGTGTTCCAGGGAGGAGTTTCTGATATATACCGGTGTGTGTGTATCCCAGGGAGGGCAGTTCTGATATATACCGGTGTGTGTTTTGCCCCAGGGAGGGCAGTTCTGACATAGACCGGTGTGTGTTTTGCCCCGGGAGGCAGTCTTCTGACATAGGACCGGTGTGTGTTTGCCCCAGGGAGCAGTTCTGAATAGCCGTGTTGTTTTGCCCCAGGGGAGGGCAGTTCTGACATAGACCGGTGTGTGTTTTGCCCCGGGAGGGCAGTTCTGACATAGACCGGTGTGTGTTTTGCCCCAGGGAGGGCAGTTCTGACATAGACCGGTGTGTGTTTTGCCCCAGGGAGGGCAGTTCTGACATAGACCGGTGTGGTTTGCCACAGGAGGGGGGCAGTCTGACATAGACCGGTGTGGTGTTTTGCCCCAGGGAGGGAAGTTCGACATAGACCGGGTGGTGTTTTGGCCCCAGGGAGGGAGTTCTGACCTAGACCGGCTGCTGTGTTTGTACCCGGAAGGGCAGGGTTGACATAGCAGGTGTGTGTTTTGCCCGGGAGGGCAGTTCTGACATAGACCGGTGTGTGTTTTGCCCCAGGGAGGGCAGTTTTGACATAGACGTTGGGGTTTTGCCGGGAGGGCAGTTTCTAACATAGACCGGGTGTGTGTTGCCCCAGGGAGGCAGCTCGGCATGGCGGTTGCGAGCGGTATGGTCCCAGTGACCCGGGCCTGTCCCCCGTGTGCTGGAGCGTCAGCGGGAAATACCTGGCCGCATCGCTGGAGAAAATGGTCAACATCTGGCAGGTCAACGGTACGGCCGCCTGTGTCGAGCCAAGTGGTTTCGTGTAATTGGTGTTGTGGTAAACTGTGTACGTGTGTTGTGTATATGTAGCTGTGTTACCTTGTGTTGTGTGTATGTGTACGCGTGTGTTACACTTGGTGGTGCTGGGTGTGTACATGTGACGATGGTGTTACATTGTTGGTGTGTGTGTGTGTGGTACATCTGTACGCTGATGTGTACATTGTGTGTCGTGGTTGTGTCGCAGGTAATTGTTGGTGCTGGTACGCTGTGTTACATGGTGTGTGGTGGTGTGACATGGTCGTACGGGTTCACTTGTGTGTATGTGTTACGCTGTGTTACATTGTGATGTGTGTGTACGTGTACGTCGTGTACAATTGGGTGTGTGTGTGTGTGTGTACATGGTAGAGTTGTTGTGTTACATTGTGGTGTGGTGTGTGGGTTCATCGTGTACGACTTGTTACATTGTGGTTGTGTGGTGTACATGTGTACGCTGTGTACTTGTGTGTATGTGTACGCTGTGTTACATTGTGTGTGTGTGACATGTGTACGCTGTGTTAACATTGTGTGGGTAGTGTGTACATGTGTAACGCTGTGTTACATTGTGTGTGTGTACATGGTACGTGTGTTACATGTGTGTGTGTACATGTGTACGCTGTGTTACATTGTGTGTGTGTGGGTGGTGTGTGTGTACATGTGTACGCTGTGTTACATTGTGTGTGTATGTGTACGCTGTGTTACATTGTGTGTGTATGTGTACGCTGTGTTACATTGTGTGTGTATGTGTACGCTGTGTTACATTGTGTGTGTGTGTGTGTACATGTGTACGCTGTGTTACATTGTGTGTGTGTGTACATGGTACGCATGTGTACATTGTGTGTGGGGTGTGTGTGTGTGTGTGTGTACATGTGTACGTTGTGTTAATTGTGTGTGGTGTATGGGTACGCTGTGTTTACATGTTGTGTGTAATGTGTACGCTGTGTACATTGTGGTGTGTGTGTAAATGTGTACGTGTGTGACAGTGTGTGGTGTGTATTGTACGCTGGTTAATTGTGTGGTGTACATGTTACGCTGGTACATGTTGCTGTGTGTGTGTACAGTGTCCGCTATGTGTTACAGTGTGTGTGGTGTGTGTTGTGTGTACGGTGTACGCTGGGGTACATGTGGTGTGTGTGTATGTGTACGCTGTGTTACATTTGTGTGTGTGTGTACATGGTACGCTTGTGTTACATTGTGTGTTGTGTAAGGTGTACGCTGGAAACATTGTGTGGTGTGACCTGTGTACGCTGTGTTATTGTGTGTTGTGACATGTGTAAGATGCATGTGACATGGTGTTGTGGTAACAGGTCGCTGCCTGTGTTGTTACATGTGTGTGTGTGTTGGGGATGTACATGTGGACGCTGTGTTAAATTGCTGTGTGAGGTGTACGCTGTGTTAATTGTTGTGTATGTGTACGCTGTGTTACATTAGTTTGGTTGTGTGTGTGTGTGTACATGTGTACGCTGTGTGTGGAATGTGTGTGTGTGTGTGGCTGTGTGTACATGTGTACGTGTGTAACATTGTGTGTGTGTACATGTGAAGTGTGTTAATTGTGTGTGTTGTGTACAGTGACGTGTGGTAAAGGTGGTGTGTACATGCGTACGCTGTGTACAGTGTGTGTGTGTGTGATGTAATGTGTACGCTGTTACTTGTGTGGTGTGTGTTACATGTGTAAGCTGTGTTACATTGTGTTGGGGTGGTGTACATGTGTACGTGTGTTGTTACATTGTGTGTGGTGTGTGGTGTGTACATGGTAAGCTTGTTAATTTGTGGTGTGTGTGTACATGTGGACGCTGTGGTTACCTTAGGGTGTGTGGTGTACATGGTTACGCTGTGTTAACATTGGCAGGAAGCCAGGCGGTGCGTAGTAGTCGTTGTGTACATGTGTTAGAGTTGTGTAATTGTGTGTGTTCTGTCGAGGGCCGTGTGCTAATCTGATGTGTACGCTGTGTTGACTCATTGTGGTGTGAGGATTCGGGTGAGTGGCTTCCGTTACGCGTGTTACTTGTGGTGTGTGACCTCGGGTGGTGGTAGTGTGTACATGTGTCGCTGTGTTACATCGTTGTGTGTGTGTGTGGTGTACATGGTACGAGTGTTAATGTGTGTGTGTGTACAGGTCGCTTGTGTTACATGTGTGGTGACATGTGTACGCGTGTACATTGTGTGTGTGGTGTACATTGGTACGCTGTGTTGTTACTTGGTGTGTTGTGGTGTGTGTACAGGTGTACAGCTGGTTACATTGTGTGTGGAAGTGTACGCTGTGTTACATTGTGTGTGTGTGTACATGTGTACGCTGTGTAACATTGGTGTGTGTGTGGACATGTGTACGTGTGGAACATTGTGTGTGTGTACATGTGTACGATGTGTTACATTGTGTGTGTGTGTACATGTGTACGCTGTGTTACAGTGTGTGTGTGTGTACATGTGTACGCTGCTTGGTACATTGTGTGTGGGTGTGTGTACATGTGTACGCTGTGTTACATGTGTGTGTGTACAGGTACGCGTTTGTCAAAAATGTGGTGTGTACATGTGTACGCTGGTGTAACATTGTGTGGTGGTAAGTGTACGTGTCGTTACATTGTGTTTGTGTGTAAATTGTGTAAGCTGTGTTACATTGTGTGTGTGGTGGTGTGGGTGTGTGTGGGTACAGGTGTACGTTTGTGGACATTGTGGGTGGTACATGTGTACGCTGTGTACATTGTGTGGTGGGTGGTGTAACATGGTTACGCTGGTAACAGTGGGTGTGTGTACATGTGTGACGCTGTGTACATGGTGTGTGTGACCATGTGTACGATTGTGTTACATTGTGTGTGTGTGGGTTGGTACATGTGTATGAGTGGTACTGGTTGTGTGTATGTGGACGCGGTGTAAATGCTGTGTGTGTTGTACCTGTGTAAGATGTGGTACATGTGTGTGTGTACGCTATGTGTACAGTGTATGTACGTAACGAGTGTGTATGTTACGCTGTGGTACAGTGTGTGTGTATGTGTCCATGTGTACGCGTGTTACATTGTGGTGTGTGTGTGGTGTACTGTGCGCTGGGTACTTGGTATGTAGGTATACAGTGTGTATGGACGCGTGTTAACATTGTGTGGTGTACATGGGTACGCTTGTGTTACATTGGGATGTACTGATACAGTGGTATGTGTACGCGTGGTACATTGTGTGTTGGTGTACATGTGTACGCTTTGTTTGTTTAAAAAACATTTTGTGTGTGTGTGTACATGTGTACGCTGTGACATGTGTAGTACGTAGACAGTTGGTATGTGTACGCGTGTTGTTACCTGTGTGTGTACATGTGTACGGGTGTTACATGTGTGGTGTGTGTACAGTGTAGAGGTGTTACATGTGTTATGTTCTGATACAGTGTGTAGATGTGTATGCTGTGTACATGGTGTATTACTGTAACAGTGGGATGGTACGATGTGTTACATTGGGTGTGGTACATGTGTACCTGTGTTCTATGGTTTGTAATTGGATACCGGGTGTGTGTCATGTGTACGCGGTTTACATTGTGTATGTAACTGATTACGTGTGTCTGGTACGCTGTGTTTTACATTGGGTGTTGTTGTGTGGGGTGTGTGTTACATGTGTGTACGCTGTGTGTTACATTGTGGGTGTGTGTTGTGTGTCCTTGTGTAGCTGTGTTACATTGTGTGTTGTGTGGATATGTACTGTATACAGTGTGTAGGGTACGCTGGTGTTACATTGAAGGGGGGTAGTACTGTATACAGTGTGTATGTGTACGCTGTGTTACATTGTGTGTGTGTGTGTGTGTGTGTGTGTACGCTGTGTTACATTGTGTGTGTGTGTGTGTGTAGGTGTACGCTGTGTTACATTGTGTGTATTTGTACGGATACAGTGTGTGTTGTGTTCGCTGGGTTACATTGTGTGTATGTACTGTATACAGGTTGTGTATTGTGTACGCTGTGGGTACATGTATGTGTGGTATTGGACTGTTACAGTGTGTTATGTGATACGCTGTGTTGTTACAGAATGTTGGGTATGTATGACGGTATACAGTGGTAGGGTACGCTGTGTTACATTGGGTGTAGGAGTTCGCTGGTGTTAACATTGTGTGTGGGTGGTGGTGTGTGTGCGCTGTGTCATGGTGTGTAGGACGTAGACAGTGGTGATATGTTACGCGTTTGTGGTTACATGTATGTGTGTGTATGTACGTTACGTGGGTTGTGTAATTGTGTTAATGGTGGATGTAACGGTATACAGTGTATTGTATTATGTGTACGATGTGTCCATTGTTTGTGTTTGTGTATGTAAATGTTACAGTGTGTATGTTGTACGCTGTGTTACATTGTATGTGTGTGTTATGTACTGTATAGACCGTGTGTATGTGTAGCCTGTGTTAATGGTGTTGTGGTATGTGTCCGCTTGTGTTACATTGTGTGTAGGTACTGTATACAGTCTGTGTATGTGACGGGGTAAATTGTATGTGGTGTATGTAACTGTATACAGTGTGTGTTGTGTACGATGTGGACTTGTGTGTGATATGTGTACGCAGGTGATAATTGTGTGTATGTTACGTATACGGTGGTGTATGTGTCGCCATAGTGGTACATGTCGGTGTGTGTATGTACTGATACAGTCGTTGTGTATGTGAACCGCTGTAAGTGTGTGGGGGTGTATGATTAACTTATACAGTGTGTCATATGTGTACGATGGTGTGTAACATAAGGGGTGTGTAGGTTACGGTATGACAGAGTCTATGGTACGCTGTGTTACATTGTGGGTGTGTGAGGTACTGTTATCACAGTGGGATATGGGTATGCTGTGTCTGTTACCATTGTGTATGTACTGTATACAGTGTGTATGTGTACGCTGTGTTACATGTATGGTGGTATGTACTGTATACAGTGTGTGTATGTGAAAGACTGTGTACATGGGTGGGTGTGTGTAGGTGTGTGTGTGGTGTGTGTTGGTGTGTGATTGTAATGATTTATACAGTGTGCTGTAGTATGTGACGCTTGTGTAACATACGTGTGTCGTATGTTACGATACAGGATCTGTGTACGTGTGTGAAATTGGGTGGTGTATGTACTGTTACATTGTGTATATGTGTATGCTGTGTTAAAGTGTAGTAGTAACAGGTGTATGTGTACGCTGGGTTACAGTGTATGTGGTGTATGTACGGATACAGTGGGTTGTGAATGTATGTGTTCCAGTATGTGTGTGTGGTACTGTATACAATTTGGTATATGTGTACGTGGGTTAACATGTGTGGTGATGGGACTGTGTACATTGTGTGTATGTGTACGTATACAGTGTGTATATGTGTCCGCTGTGTTGTACCGTAGATGTGTGTAGGTAATGTATACAGTGTGTAATGGGTACGATGTGTAACATTATATGTGGTGATGTACTGAATACAGTGTCTATAGGGTGAGCTTGGTGTGTTACATTGTGTGTTTGTAGGTATGATACGTGGTGTTACGTACCTTACTTTTATATAATAATATATGATTATATATATATAACCCTCAAATATATGATATATGTGTTGTGTATGTACAATAAATATGTGTATAACAGAACTTGACGTCTGCTTATTATAATGTATATATCTCTATATCACAGTGTGTTGTGCATACATACACTGTAGATAGATAAATACCGTCTATGTTTGTTGAATGTTTATAAGCTAAAGGATCCTGAGGGGGTTAATAGTATCAGCATGAGAAATATACTACTGTTATGTATATAGCACATTACGTGTGTGTTATCTATATATATCTACCTACAGCGCTCTATCATAGTTCTAGAACACACATACATGTGGTAAGTTGTAATATATGCGAGTTGTACTGTACTGAGGTAACTAATACAAGAGGCGGCGTGTGCGAGTTCTGTACGGAGACGGGACAAAGGGGGGCTGTAGTGTGAAACAGGAAAGAAGGTGCAGTGATTTCAATCGCTTATAGCTTGCTGATGTTTGAAAAGAGTGCAAGCTCCTAGGAAACTCTGGGCTCCGTAACCCGCCTGCAAGAATGGGGCGCGAGTGTTGGAGAGCTTGCACGCTTGTCAAACATCCTTAGGCCACATGTCACCCAGCATTGTATTACATATTTATATGTGTCCTGTATCAGGAGGGGAAGGTAAGTGGACGTCCAGCCTCAAGGGGTATCGGCCCGCGCGTGGGCGGAGGAGGGAGGGTCACGGGGGGACAGCCGAGTCTCTGCGGGCGCGACGAATGGAGGGTATATGGGATCACGAAAGTGACGACGAGTCGCATGCGGACGGCTGGAACTGGTGCCGTGGTACAGGAAGACGGTGAGTGGGTCCGACCCTGCAGCCGCGTCAGAGAATGTGGTTCTAGCTATTTCATCTCTCTGAAAATGATTTCCCGCCTGGACTCTGTTGAATCCCTTTAATAGTGTGACAGGTCTCCAATCCCCCCCCTTCTCCTCTAAGCTGCACAATAACCCTTATAATGTGGCAGTGTCTCCCATATCCCCTATACCTTCTCCCTCTACAGCGCAAATATTAACCCATTATATGTGACAGTTGTCTATCATATCCCTCTCCCTTCTCCCTCTAATGCACAGATTAACCCTTTAATATGGAGCAGTATCTCTAATTCCCCTCTCCCTTCTCTCCTCTAAGCTGCAAATATTAACCATTTTATATGATGACCGTTCGCTCATTATCCCCCGCTCCTTTCTCCTCTAAGCTGCAATATTAAAAACCTTTAGATAGTGACAGTGTCTCAATCAAACTATCCCTTCTCCCCTCTAAGCATGACATATAACCCTTTTATAATGTGAAAGGTGTCTACCATTACCCCTCTCACTTTCCCCTCTAAGATGAACATATTAACCTTTATATACGAACGTGTCTCTCATATACCCTCTCCTTCTCCCTTCTAAGCTGCAATAATAACCTTTATAAGTGGACTGCTCTAATATCCCCTCTCCTTCTCCCCTTAAGGCCACATATTAACCTTTACATATGTGACAGTGTCTATCAGACCCCCTCTCCCTCTCCTTCTTCTAGATGCAACTATTAACCCTTTATATACGTGACAGTTGTCTAACAGTGGCGTTTTTCCCACTCAAAAGTGGCCGTCACGGCATCGCTTGGTCAGCCGGGAGCGGCCGTTTGAGGTTGGGTCGCGGACGGCCAAGTTATTCATCGGAAGAAAGGAGTCCGTGGAAAAAGGAGGAATTGTTCTCCCGATGCAATAAGTTGACTTATAGAAGATAGTCTTTATGGACTTTGTGGTCACCAAATGAAATTTTCTTCATTAAATTCAAGATATATAAAATGTCCCCGGCACGGTATTCTTAAGTATTGTTGTCAGGGACGAATCGAATAAATACTTTCACCGATAATCTCATTATCATCAGGTTTCATCCTTCAGGCTTCTAGTATTGGTGGAAATCTAGGCCATCGGCCAAGCTAACCGCTGCTTGCTGAGGAGCGCTAGGATCAGAAAAGCGGGGGTGCTTTCCCTGGCCTTGCGGTGCTTTCCCTGCGCGCGTCAGGGGGCGGGCCAGGACGTCAGGAGTCATTGGGGACCGCTCAGGACCTCCCCTGCACTCTGGCAGCGGCGGAAATATGACAGTAAATGTCCCTTAAGACCTGCAGCTTCCGGCGCTTGCGAAGCCAGGCGAGCCCCTACTAAAGCGCTAATTGCGACTGCCGGGGCTCAGTGCTGAGGGGAGCGCGCCTCAGGCGCCTCACAGCAAGCAAGTACCCATGGACGACGGACTTAGCTGTTATTGCTTGCTGGTAAAGGATTCGTCTGAAGTCATAAATCAAACAATCTTTATACTTTTCAATAATACACGTTTCTCTCTGTCATTAGTCAATCAGTGTTTTTTCTCACTCGGCCTATCAAAATACTCTGCATTAATCATCATTAGAATGAAGGAAAACAGCATTACTTGCTGTAACAGAACGAAGTCACCAACGGTTATCCATTGTTAAGGACCTAACTCCATGTGTATGCCTTTATACCAGCCATCTATATTAAAATACCATTTGAATTCAAAATCTTGCAACAAGGAAACATTTGACACATTTGCCTGTCTTCGGCTGATGTGATGCGAATCAAGTTTTCAATATAAATTTCTAACAAAACTGAATATTAAATAACAGTGCATTCCTGACAATATGGTTGAAATATCCATTTATCTTTGACCAGTGTTCGTTGATCAAAGGCCCCCCCCCCCCCCCCCCTCAAACAGGATTCCTACCTGTCCCAGGTTAAAAATGGTGCGACGGGGGATTTTGGGATTGCCATTTATTTTTGTTGCGCAGCTTTTATTAGACGACGTCACTGCCCTGCCGGGGGCAGAGATGCCAATAAACCCACGCAAAGGATTCTGGGAGAGAAATCGACAGCACGGCAGGTATTGCTGATTCCGAGCGCCAATCTCACATCTGAGTGGGGGATTGTTTTAGGAGTGCAAAGCGATCGGCCCGCTCTGTCTGTTGTATTATATATATAATATAGATATGTATGATGTTGTCTTGAATGATATAGCGTGTGATACAACAAAAGTATCATAGTGGCGATCTAGAATAATAAAATTGAAAATACACCTGCTACACACCCAACATACAAATGGATAAACAGTGTGATCAAAAAGGCTGTAATAAAAAAATAAAAGTGATACCAATACACAAAGAGGGATAGACGATAAACCCGTGGAGGATCCTTCTCAACGATCCAATGTAGTAGAGGGTGTAAGTCATCGGGAACGCAAGACATGGAAAACAGAAAAAAAGTGGATGGTGCAGTACACGTGATAATTCGTGAGTTTAATATATTGTAAAGGTCTGTGTGCAAAATATCCAAACAGATATGAGTGGCTGTACAAAAAGGTATCTTAAATATTCAGCACACCAAGGTGATTAAAACCCGGAGATTCTGGAGACCCTGATATATAAAAGAAACGAACATGGTGCAGACTGGCAGGACATTATAAAGAGGGTAAGTGGAAGGGATACACTCACATGATAGTAGATTTTAAAAAGCATTAGATCCTGAGGATATGGATCTCGGCAACGAAGGTGTGTCTCTGCCCCCCTGTGTATCGGCGGCGTGTCAACGGGCGTCTCACCGGATTCCGGAACGGGAACTGACGTAATCAGCCTGCAGGGGCCCACTCGCAGGAATCTCTCTGGTCTGGTCTAGTCTTCCAAGTTTTGGAACAGTGAGAGGGGTGGGCCAGCAGAGTTGTGTCTGGACTACTGGGGGCCATGTTATTCAGTGCACTATAAATACATGAATACTTTGCTCAAGGGCATATATATATATTTAAATAAAAAACAAAGATAAGCCATGTGGCGAGCAGGCTTTGGTGTGGTGCTCCAAATCCTCATACAGGAAAAAAAGATTTCCAAACATGGCTGATGATGAGGCGTTAAGAGTGACGCCGCCGACAAGGGACCAGAGAGATTCTAAGAGAGTGGAGCCCTGCAGGCGGATGACGTAAGTTCCGGTTTCCGGATCGGTGAGACGCACCGGTGACACGCACGCCGATACACCGGGGAGGAAGCAGAGAGCAACCGCTTAGTTTGCCGAGATCAGATCGCAGGGATATAAATGCTTTTTAAATCGACTATCATGTGAGTGATCCCTTACCAATTACCTGCTTTTATAAATTGTCCGTCAAGTTGCACGATGTCCGTTTCTTTTTATATATAAGGTCTCAAAGCTCCTGGTGTTAATATCCTTGGTGGGCTGAGATTTAAAGATACTTTTTGTGAACAGAACTCACTATATGTTTGGAGTATTTTGCAAACCGACCTTATCAATATATTAACCAACGAATTATCACGGTACTGCACCATCAGACTTTTTTTCTGTTTCATGGCTTGCGCTCCCGATTGGATTACACACTTTTAATTTATATAGCGCATTAATGTACACAGCGCGCAACAGTAGTTAGTATGTCACAGGATGAGTTTTGGTCAGAGCTGCTTTTGAACAGAATGGGACATTTGGTCGCAGGCGTTTCAACCGCGATCAAATGACCGCCGGCGTCCGGCCACTTCTGCAGTTGTGTACGTTTTTAGTCTTTAGAAAGTAACTTTAGGGGTTTAGCGGTTGTTCGGGTAGGGGGATAACTGTAGGGATTAGTGGTTCGGGTTTAGAGGGGATAACTTGAGGGTTGGTAGCAGCTAGGTCGGGGGATAAATAGGGTTAGCAGTTAGGAGGATAACTTTTAGGGGTTTCTAGTGGTAGTTGGATACTTTAGAGGTTTAGCGGTAGGGTTCAAAGTGGATAACTTTAGTGGTGTTTTTAGCGGGTGGGTGATAAACTAGGGGTAAGGTTGGGGAAACTGTAGGGGTTTTCGCGGTTGGGGTTGGGGAAACTTAGGGGTTGTAGGGTTTAGCGTAGGGGTCGTGGGATACTTTAGGGGTTTTTAGCAGTTAGGTAGGGGGGGTAACTTAGGGTTTAGAGGTTAGGGTAGGGGATAATTTAGGGGTTAGTGGTTAGGGTAGGGGGATAGCTAGGGGTTTAGTGGTTAGGGTAGGGGGATTAACTTTAGGGGTTTAGTGTTTGGGTAGCGGGGAGATAACTTTAGGGTTTAGTGGTAGGGTAGGGGATAATTTAGGGTTTTAGCGGTTAGGTAGGGGGAAACTTTAGGGGTTTTTAGCAGTTAGGGTAGGGGTAACTTTGGGTTTTATTTTTTAGCGGTTTAGGGCGGGGGATCATTTAGGAGGATTAGTGGGTAGGGTAGGGGGATTAGGGGGAGAATTTAGGGGGTAGTGGGTAGGGTTTGTAGGGGGAAACGTTAGGGGTTAGTGGTAGGAGTTCAGGTTTTTACGGTTAGGGGTGGGTTAGCGTTAGTAGTAGGGGTTAACAGGGGTTGTAGGGTAAGGGTTAAGGTTAGGCACTTCCCCTAACGGCGAAGCGGCGCCGGTTACCGGTCCCGACGGTAAGGTAAGTGACCAATTGTCCTAGGCCGGCTTTTGGGCGGGATTTCGCCAGTGATAAACTTACTGTACGTGGGGCGTCACTGCCGGTTATTCTGCGGTCACGTGGGGCGTCACTGCCGGTTATTCTGCTGCACGTGGGGGGAGGTAACTTGCGCGGTATGATGAGGTCAAGTGGGGAGTCACTGCAGGGTTAGTCTGAGTCAGTGGGGTTCTAGGGCTATTCCGTTTGTTAAAGTGGGGGTCACTTGCCGGTTATTCTGGTTCACGTGGGGGGTACCGAGGGCTTTCAGTCCTGTGACCGTGGGGCGTCCCTGCGGGATATGCCGGTTTCACGCTGCGGCGTACCTGCGAGTATTCCGTGGTCACGTTGGGAGTCCCCTGTGGTCTATTCTGAGTTCACGTGGGGGTCACGGCAGGCTATCTGAGTTCACGCTGGGGACGTCCGGGGGATATTAAGTGTTCACGTGGGCGTCACTGGGGTCTTATGCGTACGTGGGGAGTACATGAGGCCATCAGCGGTCACGTGGGGCGTCCCTGCGAGCTATTCCGTGTTCACGTGGGGCGTCCCTGCGAGCTATTCCGCGGTTCCGTTGGGGCCTGGGGTGGTGGGGGGGGGTCCGTCCCTGCGGCTATTCCTGCTTCACGTGGGGAGTCCCTTGCGGGCTATTCCGATTCAAGTGGAGCAGCGTCGGGGATTATTCATTTAGAGCAGCGGGGGGGGGGGGTTCCCCAGAAATTACCGCAGCCCTGCGTTAATGTGTTCTGGTGGTTGTGTATGTGTGTGTCTGGGGGTGTGTGTGTTGTGTGGGTGGGTGTGTGTGTGCTGTGTGTGATGTGTGGTGTGTGTTGTTGTGTATGTGTGTATGGTTGTGGGTAGTATGGTGTGTTATGTGTGTGTGTATTGGTGTCATGTGTGTACGTGGGTAGGTGCTGCTATGTGGTATGTGTGTGTAGGGTGTGTAGTGTTGGGTATGTGGTATGTGTGGATGTGGGTGATGGGGTTGTGATCGGTGTGATGTGTGTGTTTGTGCCTGTGGGGTGGGCCTGGGGGTGGGGGTTGTGTGTTGTGTGTTGTGTGTGTGGGTGTGCAGTGTCTGGGTGTGTGTGTGTGTGTGTTGGGGTATGTGTGTGTGTGTTGGGTGTGTGTGTGTGTGTGTCTGGTATGGTTGTGCCGTGCATGTGCCTAGACCATGACTACCGCGTCCGCCATTTTTTTTGCTCCCAGGACACGTTCGTGAGCTTGAAATGGGATCCGACGGGCCGGATCCTGCTAACCTGCGCCAAAGAGGAGGCGGTCCGGCTGTGGGGGGGCTCGGGGGTCGGCTGGAAGCCCCTGTACTGCCTCTCCCACCCGTCCTACGTCAACGCCATAGCCTGGTGCAGCTTAGCCGGGAAATCGGAAAGTCCACAGCTCATGCTGGCCACGTACGTGTCCCGTCCCCGTGCTCAGCCCCCCTCACTACGTCAGGCACTTAGCAGCAGCTGTAGGGTCAGTCCCACGTAGGGACAACGTGGCCAAATTACAGGGACATGTTTAATGGGTTAAAGGGTCAGTCCCACGTACGGACAAAGGGACCTAATGACTGGGACGTGTTTAATGGGTTAAAGGGATCAGTTCCCACGTGGGAGCAAAGTACCTAATGACAGGGACGTGTTAATGGGTTAAAGGGGTCAGTCCCACGTAGGGGCAAAAGTGACCTATGACAGGGGACGTGTTAATGGGTTAAAGGTCAGTCCCACGTAGGTGTAAAGCACCTAATGGACCGGGATGTGTTAATGGAGTTAAAGGTCAGTCCCACGTAGGGGCAAAGTGACCTAATGACAGGGACGTGTTTAATGGGTTAAAGGGAAAACCATCAGGCATCTGGTTTAACGGGTGAAACACATGGAGGACAATTGTGGACTAAATATTAGTGGTATCCCGTTCCTACATGGTACTGCACCTTTAATAATCAAATAGTAGTTTGTAATTATTAATAATAAATAATAATTAGGCTTTTTGTACCCTTCCACCTTCACTAAACAGTGTGGGGTTTTTGTAGGGGAAAAAACTCGAGAACACAAAGCAAACAAATAATATGTAATTTTATAATAAATAATCCAGTTTTAAATAAAAGTTAATAGTAAA